>NNCF01131499.1:49915-128745 GCA_002313205.1 Laupala kohalensis | reverse complement strand
AAAAAAAAAAAAAAAAAAAAAAAGCCAACCTAGAGAATTCTTCAGAAACATTAATTAACATAATCGACGATTAGTTTTGCTTGGTGAAACGCATAATATGTAATCGCGATTCCATTTTAGTAATGGTGTCTAAGGAAATCGCGTTTATTCTACATTTGGTGAAATTGGACAATGCTTCCATTAAAACATCCTGTAACAATGTGTATGGTCCGTGATCCGTTGCAGGTCGCAGTCACTGCAGGAGATGGTGAGCTCCCCGACTGCACTGCAGGAAACACCTGGAGTTGTTCGCGGCTGTGACAGCTCTTACTCCTTCGTCACGGCGCAAGACGCGGACTTTTTGACACAGGGTGGTACATTGGGGTACAATTCGAGAACTGAAAGGGAGAACGTGGGACATCAGCAGCCACACTTCGTGGGCGGGTCTGCGTCTCAACATGACATGCTCCGTATGTGTTACCCGCAGCCAGGTGGAAGTGCCGGGCACACACAACACGAGCAGCAGATGCAGCAGGTGGGAATGGGACGTTCATCCACCATAGTCGGAATTCTCATATTTAAGGAAATATATCCGACTGAGCGAATTGTCTCAAGTACTCCAGAAACATGTTTCCAATGTTACCTTGAACCATTCTCTATTGACCGTGAATTTTTATACAGTTATTAATTTTTGAACGCCGTTTGAATTGTGAACCACCGATAAACTTTTATACCATTACACCGCAAGATTTCGAATTACTTGGTTTTTTATTAGTACCGGTTTGTGTGTTATAATTTTCAATATGCTGACACAAGTAACGGCTTCACTAACTGACTAGAACGTACTAAAAATAGTGAATGAAAATAGGAATGCAATGACTATATTTTTATACTTTTCGCGGCATTTAAAAGTTATAAAATAGTTTCACAAAAATACTATACTACCTGAAACGTACGTTAATGTCAAACAAAGAGTCGAAACAAAATCTAAATTTCACATTTTAAATTAACAAAATAATTGTCCTCGTCCAACAGTAAAAAGCACTGCGAATTTTCAATTAATAAGAGCTCCTTCGATGAAAATTTACAAGTGTCGTGAGTAGTTGACGCGGATATAATCCATTTATATAATAGACTTCATTAACGCGGATATGATACCTTAAGTGAAAAAAGAAGTCCCTCAATGATGGAATGATGGAAGTTGGTCCCTTCAAAAATTGTCACTTGTTAAGAATAATTCTAAATATCATTAGTATTGATCTTTTGGAGGAAATATAATTTATTACCATTTCGTAGAATTTTCATATATTGAATTAAATGTATTGTCAAAAAGGCCGTTCCAAACTGAGACCACGTGGAGGACAATAAGCTAATTTACTCTCCGGAAGCAAGCAAGAGACCATCCCATCAATTCCGTTCAAGGGCCCTAAGGCAGAGGCAGATTTAACATTTCAACTTCTAAGATAAGTAGTTCGGTACGTGTTATAGTGTAATACAGTTAGTATATATAACAATTGTATAATATGCGTTATTGTTCAAAACTTAAAGAAAAAACTTGCACTAAAAATTGAATAAATATGAATTTTTATGAGTAATTTTTTAAATATCAAAATTGGCATGAAAGTATTTGTTTCTAAAACATTTTGAGAATTTAAAGAAAGGTTCTGGAAGAATCGTTAATGCTTAATTTATCACGATCACTAAAATGTATATTTTGTCATGTTTGAGACAAAGCTTTTCTGATTTTTGCAGCAAGCTATATACGCACAGCCTTCCTCTCCTGACTATGCCCAGCATTCGTCTACGAATATGTTGGGCTTTACCTCACGCGAGCAGTTGGTATCAAACTCCGGTGGAATCCGCTCCGGATCAAACAATGCAAGTGTTACATTTACTTACCCGAACACGACTCCGGGGAATCCCGCTTACATGCAGCAAGCGTCAACCGCACACGTCGCTTCCCAATCTTATTTCCATGGGAACGCTCCAAGCAAGGTGGGTTTTTGTAATTTTTTATTCTATGTGATATCGTAGGTATTTATAGCTGACAAGAATATTTTAAAATACAAACAAAAAAAGTTTGGAGTCATATTCACTGTTTGTGACTTTGGCTAATTGAAAATTCATTTTAACACTTTTGAAGTGGAATTATGAAGTCTAGAGCAGTGATGGGCAAACTTTTTAAAGAGGGGGCCAGAGAGAAGGAAAATTTTTTTTAGGCGGGCCAATATAATTTGTTAAAAAATAAAAATGATACATTTAACAAAATTCTTGTATTTTTTGTGATACTAAGTCCCATTAATGACTGAAAGATTATGAAGGAGAATGTGATGAATGAAACTGTGACTGCATTTTTAAAAGTTACTCATAATTTGGATCGAACTGGGATGCACTTATTCTTAGAAGAGAAGTTAAATGTTCATCTGTCAGTCTGTTTATAAGGCAACTCTTTCGAAGTTTCATTGTAGAAAACGCCTGTTCACACACACATATAATGAAGCAAACACAGCAGTAACATTCTGGGCATGTGATATCAGATTTGGGAAAGTGGATTTCGACAAGGACTTGTAGAACTCTAATTTTGGAACATTAAGAAACAACTGTTTGAGTTGAGTGTTACATTGTAATTCAATCAATTCAAGTTGCAAGTCCGATTTCACTGTTTCACAGTTCACGTTAAAAGGCATACTGAAAATTTCAAAGTCTTTTTCAATGACACTGAAGTCTTCAAATATTCGTTCCAATTCACCATGGAGACTTCGCACACTATCTTCGTAACTCTTAAGCTTTTCCTTCATCATCGGGGCTATTGAATTCAACTTCGTGTAGTGAGAGAAGTTATTCTTAGCAAGCTGATTCGCGAATAGAACAAGTTATAGTTTAAAACCTTTGAGATGGCCCCAGATATCATCAATCAATTGAAGATCTGTAAAAAATGTAAGGCCCGAAGCCATACTGTATCTTCCAGGATTTTATACTCTACAGACCCCTGTTTCTCAAGGAAGAATGTCACTATTTCGTCTTTCAGCTGCCAAACTCGCTCGAAGACGCGTCCTGCGCTAAGCCACTTTACTTTCGAGTAGTACAATATATCAGAGTACTCAGATTGCATGGATTCTAGAAACAACAGAAATTGTCTGTGAGCAAGCCCTCGAGATCGAATAGCATTAACCAGCTTCACTATAACGTCAAGTACTTATACTTTCAAAGTTGAAATTCATTCCATAAATTCATGAAAAATATCTGACCCTGTTGTAGTTCCCTTCAACAACCTCATGCATGCTAGTTCCTCTGTAATACAGAAGTTTTCGTCAACACCTCTTATAAATAATAGCAACTGTGCAGCATCATTTATATCAGAGCTCTCATCCATAGTAATTGAACAGAATTTAATTGGTCAATCTTTGATTCCAACTGTGATAATATGTTTTTATCTATTGCTTCAATTCTGGAAGTCACTGTTTTCCAAGATAAGCTTATTGTTTCAAAATCTTTTCTTTTGACAGGATATAAAATATCGCAAACTTTGAGCATGCAGTGTTTAAAAAACACTCGATCAGAGAGAGCTTTGTTACGTTTAGCAATATTGTATGCTACAACATAACTTGCATGTGTAGCTGCTTGCTGAGAACTATTTCCTTTATTAAAAATACTTTGCTGACCTGATAGTTTTTTGCGTAGATCTTCTGCTTTTTGGTTTCTTTCTTCTATGGTCAAGACTCTAATCTTGACATCGTTGTGCTCAGTTATATGTGTTGTGAAATGTTATATTCTTTGTAGACTGCTACAGTTTTGTTGCAGATGAGACATAGTGGTTTATCCCTAAAAATTGTGAAAAAGTATTTCCAAGTCCACTAATCTTTGAAAATACGGCACTCGGAGTCAACTTTACGTTTCTTAGATAACATCTTAGGGCTAAAATTTTTCACAATATGCAGAGTAAAACTAGTAAACCAACAATGCCAAGACAGGTCTGAATCAAGAAGCGTGTTTCAATATTTAGCCGCGGTGGAGGGGGTAGCTACTGCGAGGAGGCTCCGTTGCCAGTTCTACTCTTCGCTACAAAGTTGCCAGCAGCCAATGCCTCTCACTCTTAACATAATATTCCAATATCTAGGATAAGTCAATAAATGTGTATGTCGTTACTGATATAAAAAAAGGAGAAGAAAAAATAGGAAAATATTTATTTTTCTTATAGTCTGTATTCTTTTTTATTCGTCAAATTAGGAATAATACCGCGCGGGCCGGATGGAACATTTCAGGGGACCGCATCTGGCCCACGGGTCGTAGTTTGCCCATCACTGGTCTAGAGTATAGCATGGTTTCTTGACAACTAAAAACAATTATTTCAATTTTAAAAGGATTTTAACAAATTGCAATCATCTGAAGATCCTTATTACAAGCAACCGCATATCATCGTGCAAGGAAACAAGATCGGAGCACTGCTGCATCATCGACACGGGGGTTTATCTCAACTATGCCTTGCGCGCCATTCTCCAATAGTTTTAGAAAGCAAACTATTAATGAAATATGAAGATTTAACCAACAATGAAATGCTTTTGTAGAAAATGCTTCATAAATGTTGTGTCGGAGAGGATCTTCTTTTCCCGGAACATTTATCTTAAAGGACTTGTGTTAAGGCGATAAGTAGACAAAAATTTGCCCCTTCAAGCCTTTTCGCCTCTTTGACACAAAATACCTCACTTGGGTCTCTTGTGCACTGATCCTTTCGTTTGACTGGTACATTACTTCCCTAGCCTAAAACCTGCTTCATGTTGAACAATGATATTCTCAAGTTAGAAGAACATACGATTGAGAGCAACCTTTTTCAAACAGTTGAGGATATTGAAAAGGAAGGAGATGTGTTAATAGGACTTAAGAGACACTCAGGTCTTAGCTTCGCTTGAATATTGCTGTTAATTTTAATTTTTCTCCTTGGCAAATACGTGACATCTTGTAAGGATATGTTAAAAACATGTTATACACGTGTTGCGCGGCCTCGGCGGTAACCCTAAAGGCTGACGGGTAACGATGAGGTGACAAGGGATGGTGGCAATTGAGGGGGTGGACGGGGGAACTCTGAGAAAGGGGGGTGAAAGGGGAAAGGGAGAACTGGGGTGGCGGCCATAGACCAAGATAAACTCGAGATATGCGGTAGCTGTTTACTTACTCACACAGTTCGGGTCGTGTACAGCAAGGAATAGTCTCTCACTCTCTACTCCCCTCATCCATTTCGGTCCCCCTCTCGGTGATCTGAGATATCTCGGTGATCTGATCTCTCTCGGTGATTTGAGCTCTCTCGATGGTCTGAGATCTCTCGGTGATCTGAGATCGAGATCTGAGATCCACTCTATATATATATTGTCTAGCCGTGACGACATAACCTCCTGACCCAGTTCAGCTCTCTGCGTCTACATGACCCAGTTCACATGTACACTCGGCATTCTTACGTATGTCTTAACGACACACGTTCTGGTTACATGTCAAAATAAAAACATAATAATTCATGATCTTGATCATAATTCTATTAACTCTCGGATCTATCCTGTTCTTACGTGTAGCGAAAACTGTGCCAGTTTAATTTGTTTGTGAGATCTCCTTGATGTTATCTGTTTTAATCCCGGAGTCACGCCTTATTTGTTTCTGAGGTAATATTATTCTATTTCACTCGTAAATGAATTTAAGGAGTACCTGGTGTAGAGAAATGAAAACTTCCAAATTATTTTTGTTATTTAATATTACGTAATGTTTGGTCATAATGCTTTTTATGAAGGGTTATCTGGAAAATCGATTAATTGTTTTATATGTAGTTAAATAAATTTATTTCCAAAGAGTAGTTACAACTGCGTATGGCCACGTAGAGGGCAATAAACTAATTTACTCTCCGAAAGTAAGGAAGGGACCAACCCATGAATTCCAAACAAGTGTCCTAAGACAGAGGCGGATTTATCATTTATCATTAGAAAAAAAACGCAATACATCTAAGTACATACAAATATAAAAACTTATTTAATTAAAAAAAATGTTTAATTTCAATAGTCGTAGTGGAATTTGCAATGAAAAAAATTATACATGGAGAAAATACATACACAGACTCATAGAAAAGTACTCCATGTTACATCAAAGATGTCTAGTCTTGACTCATTGAAAGGAAGAAAAGTTAGCTAGCAACTGGAGAGTTACGTTTTTGATTTAACACCGAGCTTGTTTAGCTTACTAGCCCAGCAGCCACTGACAATTGCTGCTATGAATGGAGACATTGTTACTGAAAATTGTGTGAAGACTATAATATGAATTCTTTATTAAATATACTCAATGTCAAAACAATTTGATCCCTTAGCGAAATCATTATCAATCAAATTTATTTATTCATTTCGGGATATTAATTTAATATATCGTTTGAAGTACAATTCTTAGCATTAAACCAATCAGACTCTTATATTTAATTGTAAAAAGATTTAAAAATCATTTAACAGTAGTACATTCCTAAAATGACTCCATTAACGATTGTCTGAAAGTCAAACATTTAACAGAAAAAAGGGAAAATTTTCATACCTTAGAACCCCATTTTTCTTTCATTATATGATAGCACTAGTATTGAGAAATAAAATAGAAGAAAACAAAATGTGATTACCATATACTCTTTTGGCGATATTCACTTTTACGTAAAGCCATGTTTTTACAAAAAATCTGCGAAAATTCAAAACTGGTGAGTGAAACTACCTAGATGAGTTGACTTGGATGAGTTGACTCTGTTATTATAACAACCGAATGTCAAAAAATTATATTTATTAGAATACAAAAAGATTATTTAATAAATAGTTACTATTATCAAATCTTCATATTATTCGGAAAATATTGTTTATAATTTGTAACAATTCTTAATTTCGAGATTAATTACAATAGTGTTGTCATAGTGTTAATAATAACTGTTGAATTGTGTTCCTTTTTAATTCAGGTATGTTCATTTTAAGGAAGAACTTGCCACAAGAATTTAAAAGCGTTGGTGCAGAACTATTAACGTAGTGGAACGTTATTTTTTCAACCATCGCACGACATTTTTACTGTTATCTGACATTTTCAGATTACGCAGGTTACGCTTGCTTGACCAAAACAAACTAGTAGTAATTCGTGCCACTTTGTTTATATTTTAAGGACAATATGCCCGACTCTTGTTCAGATTTTTATTAGTGGTGAGAGCGTAAAAAACAAACTTTGAGTATCATATTTGAACATAGTAAAACCGTGCTGCATAAAACGAGCCGTGTTTTGTATTGTATTGTTTTTTTCTTTTCCCCCGTTTTTGTTTATTTATTTTCTTGTGTCAATATGAATTGAGAAGGAAATATCTCGAAATATATAGTGTGAGTATGCCTGGAAGTTGTATGATGCATAAATGGATAGTTGTGGTCGTATTCATGGTCTCTTTTTTAGTAGAAAGTAGATTACACAGATTTTTATCTAATGCGAGGAAGAACATCTCTATAAGATAATTGCAGTTGTCAGAGTTGGAAAACTATTTTATGTGACTACTACAGAATATAACTTTTACTTGTCATTCTCATATTTGTTTGACGTTAAATTTAAGATAAAAGTATCCGTGTTCTATTTATAATATTAACATCTATTTGTACTTTAGAATTAATGACGATAAACGGAATATGAGATAAAGAAAAACTACAATTTTTGGCGAAAGGAGAAATAAATGAGTCGGTCAATAATTATTCAAACTATCAGTCACCGGAACAATTCTAAGTGAATGAAATAGTTTTCTGGAGGAGAATTATTTTTCAAAAATACAACCAACTGTTAATTTTTATTGCCAACATTGTGCCTTAAATGTAAAAGACAGAGAAAAAAATGTTTTACAACATTTGAATGCGCAATTGCTCTTTGCTAACTTGAGATGTTGTTCACAAAGTTAGATGGAATGTTCTCCTGCTTACCTTATTATCACGATCTTGCGCCGTCTGATTTCTTCTCTGTTTCAATCTGTCTTGAAGATGCGAAAAGAACCTCTTTCAAACTTTGCATGCGGAATTTTTAGCTTCAAGCAATCATTTTTATTCTGAAATGGAAGTTCTTACTTAACGTAATAAATGTTGATTTATAATTATCGGTTATCATAGATACAACATGAATAAGAATNATATATATGTGGATATTATCGCAAAAATTGCGTCTGTTGTGAACTATTCATAATATCTCGAAATTATGTTGCTAACATTACGTGTTTATTTAGGCAAATTCCGTGCGATTATTTGCCGGTCGCAAAACTGTAGGGAAGAAAGTGTGTCGTTGCAAAATGTGAATAAGGTTCTGACCAGTAGTAAACATTGATTTTTTTTTCAAATTATTAATTACGAAATGCTGAATGAATATTTGACGTGCTATTGTAAGAGGAAAAATTGAACGTATTACTCGTAATTATTGCATGAATACAAACAGCACTTCAGCCCGACTCTGTGTAGTTTTAAACAACGCAAGCAAATAATGCAGCAGTGACAGCAATTTGAAGAAAAGAGCTCTCGATATCCTTTCACTAAAATAAGGAATTAAATGTGATGGAAGACTTACTGCAGTAAGTGATCATTTGATATGGAGCTCTTTATTAGGTAAAAGAAGTCTTTGATTATACTTCATTGAAAGAAAGTTTAGCATTTCTCATTGAAGTTGACATTTGAGTGAGATGAACCGAAGGCCACCTATCATTTGTATATCTTAGGAGAATTGTGTATTTGAGGAGGAACCACTGCTTTACAATCAAGGAAAGAACAACATGCACGGTTTAGTATATGTTCATGATCCATTTAGTCCTCTAGTGACGTAACTGAAGTCTTGCGAAAAAAAGAATCTGCATGTCAATGTTTATTTAAATACTTAAATTCCATTATTTGTATGCATCCATTGTTTCAATCAAGCTTGTTTCTATTATTTCAAAAGTTTTCTTCTGGAATACAATGCAGGGTTTTTGAAACTAGAATATTGCAAACGGAATGTAGTTCTGCAAGTATAAAGCTTCACATTACAAAGGCCGGAGTCATTCACGTTGGTTCTCATTTGAGAAATATCTCATTTGAGAGATCTGGCAGAAATATAAAAGTAGGTAGAGGGGTCCGAATTGAGCATAAACCGAAATAAGCAATGAACTCGGAACTACCGCGTTGAGGTAGTGTCAAGAAAGGAAGGTATGAACAACAAACGTAAAAACAGAAAAGTTTAAAGCGTAAAGGCAGTATTTTATTGCTTCAACAGTTATAATAGATGTTCGAATGATTCACATGATTCGTTGCGGCGACACACGGATATGTGGACGTTGGCGAAGATTTTAGGCATATTGCGTTTTCCAGAAACAAACGTCAGTCCTCATCGTATGGTATCGAGATTTCGTCACTCAACTCTTAATATGCGACCAGAAGAAGGCAAAGTATGTCAAATCTGGTGAGCACGTGTGGCCACGAAACAGGTCCACCCCTTCCGATGCAGTGCTGGTCGTAAGCTGCGTCGAGTTCCTGCTGAAGTGAGTTGGCGCCCCATCGTGCTGGAACCAAACCCACACGATGAATTACAATTTACACGGCGGGACCTCTACAGCTATCCATCTACCACCTCAGCGCTCGAGTCTCGATCATACGATTTATACTTATTTCGAGCCACTTTACCTATCTAAACATTTCTGCCAGATATTTTTGAACCAGTCTGTATAGTTCTTTTCAATTTGCTGTTCTGTTACACCGTTACAAGCACTTACGGTTACTGGAGGACTATTTTTAGAAAAACAAAACTTCAGTAAATTTAGTCAGTTTGAATAACATAGTCTGTACTTAAATGTTAAAAAACATTCGAGCTCTCATGAGGTTGTCTGCTAAGATATAATTACGATGGATTTTAGTATTTGTTCGTGACATTATGGTAAAATTGACCGAGAAATGGTCTATTCTACTTCTTTGTCTGAACATTTACTCACGTGTAAAAGAGAATAATCATTATATATTTCAGATATTTACGCTCTGAGTAAAGGTATGGAAAGATGTTCATTCATAATTTTTCACATGTTTAACTGTGAAAGAAGATAAGTAAAATGAGAATGAGTGAATAAGAGAAGTAAAATAAAATAAGATTTTATTTGCAAGATGCTGTACTGAAAACATATTTGATTTCCTTACTTTCTTTTCGAAGACTTCTTCCCAACTTCACTGCAGCTATATGCCCGTTGGAAGCACCTCAATGCTGCCGGCAGTCTTCAATAGCTCCGAACGAGTGAGTTATAATTAATGTTTTTTTCATCTATAAAGTGTTTATAGCATTTTAAAAATCCCTAACAAATATTTCCATGATAATATCTAAGCTCCTGAATGTGACCACAATATAATTGTAAACGTACATATAAAATTTATGAAATATGATTTTTCCAACGAATTTATTCGTTGTCAGCTTCAAAGTTAGAATTTAGAGAATAAAGGAAAATAAATTATGACAGTTTATTAATCACACCTTTAACAAAACTAATTCCTCACTACAAACCATTGATATCAAATAGTGTGAATATTGCCTGGTAAGGGTGCCTATTTTCGATCGTGGTGGTAGTATTGTTACCCCTACCCGTTCTATCAATGTGATAGTTTGAACTAGAGGCTGTTATGGCGCTTTTCTCAGTTTATGATTAAAAAAGGTAATATTGTTTGACTGATGAACTTGCAAATACATCCTCGTCTTAGTAACGAAAATAATTTTTTAGCGATCTCTGTGGAATAATCTTAGCCAGATGGAGATCCACTCAATGAGGATGATTAGATGAAGGAGCCTAAATTTGTAAACATATAACTTTCTGCGTTTAATGAATCCAAATGAAATGCTTTTGTCAAGTGGAAATTAAGTTTTTTTCAAATTAGGGTGGATTGTTTTAGGGATGACTTATATGGCTTATATTAATACTCCCAGCGGTAAGGGAATACTGAACAAAGTTCCTTGCACAAGTATACATCGTCATGAGACGTTTCGAAGCATCTGAAACACACATCCCTCAACGGAGTTGGTGGGGTGCGAGGCCATCTTCTGATTTGAGTGATTTTTTAAATTTCAGCACTTATAAATCAAGCAATATTGAGTCAGTACACGCGAAAATATCCCTCACTGTTATCTGGAAGTGTGATATTTTTGCTTGATTTTTCACGAAATTTTCACTCTTCGATAATCTCCCAGCGTGAATGGAGTGGTACAGAAACATCTTGATAAGGGAGTATCTATATAACACATGAGAGCATCTCATCCGAAATTTCATGATGATGCAAAGCTTAGAAGTTATGGTGATATGAAGGGAGTGAGTTGGTAATATTGCGGAGTACAAACTTTCACAGACTTCTGCAGTTCAGTCAAATATTTTCAAAAACGTGATCACCATGTAAGGAAATGTCTGTATTCAAACGAGCGTGATATCAAAACGTCTTTTGAGTGTCTGATACCGAAGTATGTTGCTCACAGAAATATGAATAATTTGTAGAAATCTTAAATTATTTGTACATCCGCACAAAATCAACTCACTCTTTTCCTTGAACTTGATAATTTTGATGATTATCTCCAGATCCTAACACCAACTCAGTCTTCATGCGGTTTTAGAGAGTATTTTTTTTCCTTTGCCTGTTCTAGTTCTAGGTCAAGATCTCGAATAAATGTTGATGAATAGTATTTAAAGTATTATTCTTTACTAGATGATTACCCGGCGTTGCCGGGGGTTTTCTTAGTCCAGTCTTCTTTTTCTCATGAAAATTAACATCTACATTGTAGAATTAAAATACTTTTACAAACTGGTTTTTAAAAACATATATTTTCTTCTTCCAAAGCATTACAGCCCGATGTGGACCTGTGCTGCCTTCACGATGAGTCCCCATTCATCTCGTCTCTCTGCTTTCTCCAACCATCAAGTTACCTTCATCTTCGTCAGGTCATCCACAACATCTTGGAGCCACTTCTTTCGAGGTCTGCCACGTTTTGCCACTCCATGGATTTTACTTTTTAGGATGCTTTTAGGCATTCTTTCCTATCCCATTCTCTGGAGGTGCCCCAGCTAAGAGATTCTACTTGATTTTATAGATCTAACTAATCTTCTCCTTTTAGAATCTTGTTTATTTCATCATTATATTTTATTCTCCCCATCTTTATCCTCCTTTAACTGCTCCATAAATTCTTCTTATGATTTTTCTTTCAAATTTACGAAGTCTCTCAGCATTACTACTGGTTAGTACCCATGTCTCTGCTCCATATGTGACTACTGGTCTAATAAGTCTTATATAGCTGGACTTTTGTTGTTCTAGTCAGCAGAACAGACTTAATAAGTCGAATGTTGGCATAGTAAGCTTTGTTTCCTCGCGTTATTCGTTCGTTTATCTAATCTGAAATACAATTTTTATTATTACTCCAAGGTATGTGAAATCGCTGACTCCCTCGAAATCATATCCATTTATTCTCTTCTCTCCTCCCTTCTTCTAGTTTCTGACTGACATTTTCAAATATTTTGTCTTCTCTTCGTTAATTTTAAGTTTTATTATTTTACTTTCCATTTCAAGTTTTCTAAACATTTCTTCCAATGCATCCTGGTTTCTTGATATCAGCGCTATATCATCGGCGTATGCAAGAATTTGTTTAGATTTGTAAATGATATTACCCCTAATGTTTAGTTCTTTAACTACACTATGGAGAGCAATGTTTAAAAGAGTAGCAGAAAAACAGTCACCTTGTTTAACACCTGATGTTATACTAATTGCTTCACTTATTTTCCCTTCAACACATACCTTACAATGCGAGCCAAACATAGTGGTTTGTATTAGTTTGATCAGTTTATTTGGCATTCCTTCTTTCATTATTACACTAAAAAGTTGATCCCATTTGATTTTATCAAAGGCTTGTTTGTAGTCCACAAACAGTATGTGCAAATCAATGTTGAATTCATAACAGTTCTCCATTATTTGCATGAGTGTAAATAAATGATCGGTTGATCCTCTGCCAGTTCGAAATCCGCATTGATATTCATCAATCATGTTTTCTGCGAAAACGTTTACTCGTTTCTGCAGTATACTAGAAAAGATCTTATATGCACTGTTTAACAATGTTATTCCTCTATAATTCTTACTCTGATTTATCTCCTTTTTTAAAAATTTGGTAAATAAGTCCATTTTTCCAATCCTTTGGTATTTCATTTGTATCCCATATTCTACATATTAGTAGAATATGGGATACAAATGTGATATGTAGTGCCTCTATCAATTTCTCTCCTCCTACTTTTATCAGTTCGCCAACATTCCATCTTCTTCAGGCGCTTTTCCATACTTGATCTTCTTCACCACTTCTCTCATTTCGTCTATTGATGGTGCTTCTATCTCTCCATTGTTATTAGTATACTCTAATCCTTCCAATGCTTCGGCTTCATTTCTATCCATTTCTGTTTCCTCATTAGTGTTTAGTAATTCATCATAGAATTCAGTCCATCTTTCTAATACTTTCTGTTGATCCTCAATCATTTTTCCATTTTTATCTCGGCACAGATGACTTTTTGTGTGATATCCCCTTTTCATATTTTTAACTGCTTGATAACATTTTCTACTGTCATATTTATCATTAAGTTGTTCAATATCAGTTTCCTTGTTCTCTTCGAGCTACTGATAGTTTCTCTCTCATAATACTTTCAACAAGGTAATGATCCGACTCACAATTGGGTCCCCTAGCTGATCTGACATCTTTTACGGATGTAAAGTGTTGTCTATTGGCCAGAACATGGTCGATTTGATTGTATGATGTCGTACCTGGTATTTTCCATGTATGTTTATGTATGTCTTTATGTTCAAAGAATGTGCTCATTATCACTAAATTTGTTGACATAGCTAAATTGATCAGCATTTTTCTATTGTCACTAGTTTTCGTGTGAAGAGAATATTTCCCTGCTACATTAGATGTATTTTGATCCTTGCCAATGTTTGCATTCAAGTCTCCCATTAATAATAGCATGTGGTGTTTGGGTACTTTATTACATTCTTTCTCCGGATTATCATAGAAAGTATCTTTCTCTCCTCTCTTGGTGCATGTGCAGAAAATATTGTAATATTTCGGAACCTTCCTTTTAATATAATTTTACAGAGCCTATCTCCCAGTGGTATAAAACTTTTTACACTTTTCCTGATTTTTCCCTGTACAATGAAACCAGTTCCATATAGTCCTATTCGTTTATTAAATCCCGAATAGTATAGTGTGAAGTTCTTTTTATCTACTTTGTCATTTCCAATCCATCTTATTTCCTGAAGGACAATGAGGTCATAGTTGTAGTTCTTGGTCGCCTCCGCCACCTCCATCTTTCCTGGTTGCATCATAGATCTTATGTTCCAGGTTCCCAATTTCAATTTTCCTTTATTCTTTGTCCGTGTTTTATTGCCATGTCTTAGAAAGGGTTGATTCAGATTCCGTTGTTAGGGTTCGTGACAATGCTTTTTTCCAAGATGGGGCCGCCAACCCCACGGTCAATCCCCTTCCAGGAGGACTGGTCTTTGTAATTAGGGTTTGTTCCCTTAGGGGAGTTGGTTTCACCACACCTACAGAGTGCCCCTTGGTTTTCTGTCGGTGTTTTCCATCCCTTAGCCTTTGGGGATCCCTCCCCCTCATACAAGGCAGCAGGTGGTAAGGATATAGGAATGGTTGGGGAAGATAGGTCGTTGTGGAACACACTTCGTCTGGTACATCAGATGAAACCTGTCCGGCTGGGGTGGCCCTGCTGGTAGTTACACTACCGCCGACATAGCTTTCAGCTTCGATGGTACGCGCAAACCCTCGCCACCCACACCGATAGTGCTTCGTTAAGGTGGTGTTCCCTGGGAGGGTAAAACAGCATTTAATTTTCCGACTTCATAATAAACTAATTTGATACAAAACTTGAATGAGTACACAATTTTGAGTTTCACCTTCAGCAGGAAGAATAAATAAGTCCTTGGAAGAAACCACCCTTGAGCAAGAAAGTTAAATTGTCCGAGTGAGACACAAAGCAAGGAAAATGTAATCAATTAGCCTACTTCCCCACTTCATCCTTAGTTAGGGGTATTGAATCCCCATATGTGCTGAATTTGTACTTATACGGCATCTTGTTGATCTGAAAGGTCCGATAATTTGTGTTTTTAGGATTAAATATATTTACATGAACCTCCCTTCCCACTCCACCCATGGGGTTTCTGGGGTTATCCCCCTCTTAACCCCAATGGTGGTCCAACTCTGACATAACTTCGGAAGTGTCTATATTCATCTCATCTCGGATAGAACGATCCCACTCGCCGGAAGCCGCGCCGCGGAGGAATTTTCGCCAAGACAACGGCGGCAGAGCGGTTGTACCATTTCATTAAAACCCTTGTAAAATCCTATTGTTCGTTCACATTTTAAAGGTTTAAAGACATTTCTCATCTTTGTTAAATGCATAAAACAAAATGATGAAATTTGATGAGGATTGATTTTTTCATCTCAAATTACTCTCTTAAATTGAAGTATTTTAACACGTCTATTTTTAATAAATATTTTTCTATAATTCAGGTTTACCTTAGTAAATAGGAAAATACTGACCCATAATTTTTTGTAGAACTCGTTGATGCGAGCAATATTGCTTTTCAAAGTAGTTATCTTTCTCTAACCCTTTAGGTGGAGTAAGCGAACATACCTCTCTTTTTCCCCGATTTCATCGACATTTATGATCAAAATAATTTTCAATCTTTTCACACATTTAAAAAATAAAAGTTGGTCTATGTTAATCCTAGACTTATAAACTATCTCCTTGCCTAATTTCATTACGATCCGTTCAGTGGTTTAGTTGTGATCAGGTAGCAAACAGACAGACACACTTTCATATTTATATTTTAGTATTTAGTATGCATTATTTTCAACACGGTTTAAAAAATAATAAATTTTTACAGTCAAAAAAAGTTGCTTTCGGAGTAGCATTTAATGAAATCCTTTTTTTCATTATATTTCATTGGATCATTATATTTTCAGATGTATTCAAATTTTGTATCTAATTTTTACTGTCGGAGATAATGATTAGAGATCTAATTGACATTCGTTTTATGGATACCTCTCTGTATCAGCAAAGGACAAAGTACAGTACGGAGTGCTTCTTATTGATACATTTATGGTCATTTTATTATACATTTCACTGTTTTGTAAACTTACAAGTGCTTGCATACATTTTTACAGTACTTTCCAACATATAATGCCCAATTGCTTGACAGTACAATTTTTTTTGCAATATATACACGTAATTCTAAATTTTGGATGCAAAAGGGATTTTATCGACTTCTCTTTTTTTTCGTTACGATTGCTTTCTCTTTATATCTATTGTCAAACCCGACGAAATATGAAAACGATTGCTGATATGTTTTGGGGGAGGCCATATTTTTTTTTTTGAGGGGGTGGGGTTGTAGATAACCCCATGAGTGTACCTATTTCGGGTAAGCTGGATTAGGTTTCTTTTATGCGTTAGGACCAATCAAATAATATACTCATAAACATTAGCTCATTGAGATATTGGTGATCAAACATATTTTTTAAAGAGATATTCATAGTTAATATATAATTTTTATGTTTCACCAATTATTTAATATGCGTGGACATGGCATTAAAGATTTACCCGTTACTCGAATTGTAGAACGTAGTTTTTCCTTGTATATAGTTCATTTATTATTTAGCTGAATTTATTTAATTTAAGGTATTTTTTCATTTGAAGAACTCTCTTTATTTCTTTTAAAGCACTAATCACCTGTTCTTGGCTACGACTTCTTTGCAAATAACCTAATTTCGAGTTCTATTTTATTTAATTGAAAACGTAGTCAAGAATTCATCGATAGGCTTCTTCCTTTAAAATTCACCTCTTGTAATATCAATGTCAACATATAAAGGAATGAATAGCCAAATGGGCGGTGGCGTATAAACGTTTTATAAAACGCTTTATTTTATCGTGCCAGTGTCACCGTTTACTTTTGAGACGCTGAATGTTACCGTAAGCAGAAGTTTCATTCTGGCTGCAGGTCCCAGAGCGTGGAATTGCTGGCGTCGGAGGGAGCGGCGGAAGCGGTGGTGCAGGCGGCAGCGGGGGTGTGTCTGCGCAGCAGCTGGGGACCTTCCCGATGGCGACCGGTTACTACGCCGCTGCGGGGCCAGCTCACGCCTCGGGGCCGGCTACTGCGATCAGTTGGCCGCCGGGGATGACTTTGGTCCCGTCGCAAGCTGTGCCCCACGCCCGCAAGTACGCCACCGCCCACACGGCGTCGTCGTTTAAGACGCCGGCGCCCGCCACCATGATGGGTGGCGGAGGCATAGGTGCCGTTGGCGCGGGCTTCTTCCAGCCGCCCATCCCGCAGTCGGCGCAGCAGCAGCACCTGCTGAATTTAGGTCCTAAGCGCGCGCGCTTATCATCCGTCTGAAAGATGGAGAGACGAGTGCTTCCAATGTTCGGCGAGATGAAGAAAGTCGCGCGCCATTTGCTACTTTTGATTCAGGCTCTGCTGTGGAAATTCTTCTGAGAAAAGTCTATTGACGGTGTTGGAACACCGTAACATATTTTTGTCTCCTCTGTGTTTGCAATATTTATATGGACATGGAAAGGTCTCAACATATTTCAGACATTAAGCCATTCATCAAGGGCTTAGATATTAAGTGTCTGTGTTAAAAATTTATCCCACCGCGTCCCTCGTTGACAATATTAAAAATTGAGATAGAAATGCAATTCGTAACGTTGTACCTTATTTGGGACAAAATCAAGCATATATATTAAATTCGCTCAAACGATTTTTAACTACTGAACAAGAAGACTATAAATAATCATGAATATTTTAAAAACAAATTTCCGCGATAAACTGTAGTTTCAGCTAACACAAAACTACATCCGATAATCAACATTATGCTAGGCCTATGTTCTTAACCTTCTATTCTTCTACATATATTGTTATTAGTTTATTTGGTGTTGCATTGAAAAAGTAGATATGCTAATAATAATTTATGATCGATGGAAATATTTTGTTATGAGGCCTGTGGTACATCCAGAGGGAGTGTGTCTGCCACTCCTGAAAATTTTAGTTATTCCAATATATTAAAGTTTAATTTTTAATTATTAAAAAATAATTTCAATGGGGTAAATATTTGTTCTATGTTTAGCAGCATTTAGAATATAAGAAGTAAACATTTTGAAATTGTGCAAAAAATCTACATCTTTCAGAGACCCTGGATATGCCACCTTATAGGGCACATAATGAGAATAATTATTTTAAAATTATCAGTCATGTTCTACTGTTACGTCTACGGTGCTAATGAAACGGTTTGTCCATTCCCGTCCATTTTCCCTTCAGGTTACTTTCTATGTCCATTCTATAGAATGTATATTATTTTAATGTGAATGGGTTCATCTTTGAAGTCTAGCACGTAATATTTTGCTATATTTAAAAGATCACGTTTTTAGTATAACTAGGAATTTGTTTTCTATTCATGATCATTTCTGACAGATTTATAAAGGAAAAAGAATTTAAAAATAAAAATGATCTTGGATGACGAGTGATAGCGTATTAACGAATAAAACGTTTTTCTGTGATTTTACGTAATTCCGCCAAAAAACATTGTATTTTGGCTACATTCTACGTTTTCAAAACGAATTGCTAGTTTGAATTTTTTATTTGAACAGTCTATCTTTTTAAGATATGCCAAATATACTAGAAAATGTATTCAGTTCTTCCTGTTGATTGTTCAGGATGCTGGAATGAGATACAATTATTTGATGTTATGTGGTGACATTAGTCGTCTGCATACTAAAATTATTATTACAAAATTTTTGTTAAAGCTTTTGCAAATACTCAAAATAAATACGAATCAGATGTTACCCTTTAAACAAAGTTATATGAAATAGACTGTCATGTATATTGAAACAGCGTTTGAATGTTGAACTGCGAATCTTTAAGAATCCCTTATAAATTTTGAGAAAAGTTCTTCAGTAAAACAGACGTTTTGAAGAAAACAGATGAACCCATGGATTTTACCTGGAAATAGTGGATTTGATTTGTGGATATAAACTCTTAATCATTTAAAAGTTGGAATGTTTTCGAGTATTAGTTGAAACTCAAGCGATGTTTTAAGAAACCAACTTTTTGTGTACATTAGGGCATATGTGTTATATTTATACTTACACAATATGCAAATCGTCTTAGAATGCCCAGTTCCTGTGAGTGCACTGTTTGACTAAGCTCGATGTGAGTGTTTGGAAGTGAACTGACGCGTTCGATGGTTCGCGTGTCCGTAGGAATGGGCGTGGGATCGGCCTGCGTTCCGGCGACGGTGGCCATGGGACACAGTCGCTTGGCGACGCCCCTGAAGGCGGCGGGCATCTTCCAGAACGCAGCGGCAGCAGCAGCAGCGGCGGCGGCGGCGGCGGCGGCGGCGGCGGCGGGCGCAGGAGCTGTGGGCGCGGGGACGGGCGAAACTCCCGCAGCCGCCACGTCGAATCCTCTGGCACGCATTCCCGCTCCCGCTCGATGCCACTACACCGGCGCTCGCAGGACACGCTCGAGCATGTTACAATGGATTCCTGGGGTAAATTTTTAAAACCATTTTGAAATATTGCAACTTGAATATTGTCAAATTACTCTATTGAAAAATCATTTTCGCAACTTAATATCAGTTATGCATGCAAATTAATAAAGCTATATCGTTGGGTTTTGAACATTGTAACCTTCATGCTAAACTGAACTACCACAACATTGTTACGTTCTTCAAATTTGTTAAAAGAACCGTCATATTTAAATACTGTACAAAATAGGTCATGTAACATTTCACCAATGGCTTAAAGAAAACGTCACATTAGCTCCCTTATTTTTTCTTTGAATAAATATGTTAACAAGAGTAATGAGGATATGTTTTGAGGTTTAACAATTCCATATACGAATGTAAAGAAATCAATAAAAGAGGACATGATGCTAATTTTCAATTTTTTCAATTAAAAAAAGTTCTGGTTAGAACAATTATCTAAATAAATGTAATATATCTAAATAAATCTTCATTCGTTTGAACATGTTCTGGGAAAATACGATTGTATTGTGGAGTATTACCAAGCGATTGAGTGCCGTTTGTTTGTCTTGCCTGCTGGTAGATGGCACCCGCGCCTTTCGAATGCAGCATCCGCGTGGCGACCGGAGTGGTCGAGGAAGGAACGTCGACGGTGGCGGCGCGAGCCCCAGAGGGAGTCGGGGCGGCAGTCGCCGGCGCGGGGACGGCTTCACCCTCCGCGTACGCCTCTCCACACCGCGCGTCGTCGCACCGCAGCAAGAGGAGGAGAGAGCAGCATCGGCCGTCGGAGCCTGCCGTCGAGAAGCTAGACGAGGAGGGGGAGGAACAAGAAGAGGACGGGGACGAGGAGGCAGCGTCAGCAGCGGTGGAGGCTTGGGAATCGTATGCGGCAGCGGGAAGAGCGATCGGAGGCTCCCTTCCTCGGGAGGAGGAGGGGACGGAAGCTCCACGAGCAGGGGATCTCCTACCGCTGCCACCCCCACCCAACACATCGGAATGCAGCACTCAGGTTGGCAAGGAATCTTTTTAACAGATCATTGTTTTTCACAGATCTCCTTAAAACAAGACCACGCGCATTTTACGTTATTAAAAATAAGATAAATCTGGAGCTACTAGGGTTTGTATAACAGCGGCATAAGCATCTCTGATGTGTAATGTGTACAATAAACTGTCGGGAGGAAAATTAATAAAATTAACACCATATGAGCGTGCTTACGTTGCTTTTTTGCAGCTTTACTTACAGTGCACTCAAAATTTTGCTGCATGTAGCACAACAAAGTTAAACTAATCGTATGGATATTTTATTTAGTTGCTTGCAATTTATGTTTCTTAAAACGAAACCAAAATCTGCCCTTCTCTCGATATATTATTGTGTGTCTAAATAAATAAAATAAATATGAAAGACAAAATAATGGTAGATCCATAATTTTTATGGGCAGAAAATGGATGTTATCTCTTCCAAATACAAAACTGAAAAAATATTAAGTAGATGCTACACTCTTGAGAGATTGAGTAAACTGAGCGATAGGCGTTATTCACGCATTAGGTTTGTGTGCTGTTTGTTCTTGTTGCATGTACTGTTAATACCAGTCGCAACTGTCCTCGGAATTGCAGGTAGATTGCCTTCCAGAAGAAGGTCTGTCCTTCAGACCACTCCTGGAAACTGCATCGACATTGACTGTATGCGCGGCGACGGAAACGAGTCCGGGCGACAGTCTTGTCTTCGACGACAACGTTTCCCATCAGGGGGCACCGGTTCCATCAGCCCCATCCCTTCCCGCCGCTCACGACGAACATGTTCCTCCACCGCCAGCAGGGGTGACGGTGGCTGCGACGGACGTGGCGAACGCGACTCCTGCACGCCAAGCCATAAAGCGGAGTTGGGGGGCCGGGCCCGGGGAGATACCAGACGAGGACGCTCCCGACGGACCGCACGCGCGTCTCTCGGCGCGAAGAGGCTACCGCCAGCGCAGCACCCGCTCTCGCACTCACATCCATTCGACGCAAGCACAGCCTCCACAGCCTCCACAGCCGCCACCGACGTAGCGTCCGCCCTCGCGGTCGCCAACAACACGCCTCTGCGCCCGCGGTCCTTGCCAATGCAACCTACTCCTTCGACATCACGAGCAAGACTTCCATCACGATCAGGCGTACGCGAAGTGCAGCGCACGCAAAGGGTCAAGGCACCCACCCCAAAAGAAGGCGAAGAGACGAGGGTTGCTGGTCGGGCTCTATACGCTGTTGAGTAATCCTGTAGAGCTTCGATGTGCACCACGTACGCTTGTACTTTTTTCTTTGTTTTCGATTGAGAAATAAACGTATATGGAGTTTGTATTTGTAGCACCGTATCACAGATCGTCATTGATGAAACTTGTACTTAATGATGAGTGCAAACATGGACATAAGAGATGTTTAACGATTTCGACACAAGCAAGGATCCTGTGAATATTTAGAATAATTTCACCTATTACCATTCGTTAATGTATGGATCGTATCGCCTGTCCTTGCAGAATGTCTATCCCATATCACTGAGCTGACACATCAATTTGCGAACTACAATTAACTTTTTATACTCACAACGAGCAGTAATTTTACGAAACAACTTTACAAAAATAATGAATACAATGCTTACTATGAAAATATTTTTTCTAGAAATTTCAATTTAGTGTATTTCACAGTTAGTGAGTGTACCCTACCCAGAAAAAACGTGATATGTATCATGCTTATGATTGAAGAGTGAATTACTGCACATGTACCATGTACAGACTATATCACCCTTTCTCATTTTACATCAAATTGAATCAATGGGCATTATCATTCGCAGACAGATACGATCATCATAGGAACATTAAAAACAATGCTGGGAACACGAGCTCTGTCGAAGACAGGTGGAATTACCGTATTGAATACAGATCGTAGGATGATGTGTGTTGCCAAACAATGGTTATAGTTATGAGCTAATGCAACCAGTAGATATCACGATCAAATCATAAATTTACTGTTTATAAGAATATATTAACTGAATAAGAATATATTAAACGTTACGCTGTTACCACCTGACAAATATTCGGCCATTGCCACTGAGTAATTGAATATTGTCTATGAAAATGGGAAACATTGCTTCGGATCCAAATACACTGAAGCGTATCGCCCAATGAATGACGAAAGTCTCATAACGACTGTGAACGGTTTAGCTCAGGCAAATTATATCAAAAAAGAACAAAACTCTCCAGCTTCCATCAATTCATGGAGATCTGAAATCTGTTTTAATTATTCAAGACTCCTGTTATTAGGTTGGGACGCGATATAATATACTATTTTACAACATATTTCGACGCAATATAAATACACAAGTTGAACATTTCCATGCACTGTTAAATTGGTTTGTTTGACTGAAGAAATCAGATAAAAAGCAGTATATATTTAATTCAAATTTAAATTTTACGTCGCTAACACTCGGATTGTCTATTTATCTATTAGTTTATCCTCTATGTGCAAATGTATTAAATGAACTCAAATGTATTAAATGTAGTGGACCTAAGAAATATAAAGAACCTGAAGAGGAAGCTAGAACCTTGACCTCGAAACGTTGTTGTCCAAGAACCTTCGTGAATATGTGAATTTTAATTTAATCTTCAAGTGATTACGTGATATATATCAGTGTTGTATCGTAAATTGATTGTACTTAATACATTTGCACATACAATAGAATGGAATTTAATTCAAATATTGTGTTTCAATATGTCGACTCCTCCGATACTAAATATTCTTCTTCTATCACGAAGAAATTGAAAAAGCGGACAGAAAATGCAATATATTACAAGCGCGTCCTTCGAACGTCGACTAGTGTAATATAATCACAACACGTCAGTTAATTTTGTAAATAGACAGAAAATGAATGTGCAAGGAATTGGCATAAAAATACCTTACGAAACAGTATTTGTTCATCTACTTTATTTCTCATATCTTCTTGATATAAATTATTTTCAGACTTAGGCGTCATAGTTCCGGTGAGACTCTACCTCCTACATTGGCTCCGAAGCAGTGCTTCCAATATCTGGTGGATATTATCCGCAGCCGAATTGAGAAAGTTATAACCAATATTTCTAATATTTAAAAACAAAGGGAAATTAAATTGAGACATTCAGGCAAACAATTTTAAATTCCTTTCGGAAAAATTTCTGCTTGAATCTAAAACTCTTCAACTGTTAGAAAACTCTTAATGAGCAATGATATTTGTACATGTTAAGATTGTTAACCTAATTGCTAACCCCATATAGATATTAATTAATTAAAAAAACATCCAAAATTATTTTCTAACTTAAAATCAAAATTGTTGGGGTATTAAGTTTGTCTACTAACCTTGTTCATTGAAATGTTAGGAAGTCACAATAAAACTAGATGGTGGATGAAGAACATGTGAATTCATGAATATTCCATAGTAATATGTAAATGCGCAAGCGCGTGTCTATCTGCTACCTAATCACTACTAAACTACTGAAACTATCCTGATGAAATTTGGCCGTGAAATTGATTAGATATCCAGGAAGAACATAAGCTAACTTTTATATTAAACGTTTGTGAAAAGAAATATTGAAAATGATTTTGACCATTAATGTTGATGAAATCGGGAACGAGGAGGACATCATGCCGTAATTGGGTCAACATTGGGATTTGGGGGTGGGTAGCTCTAGAAACCCCATGGTTGGAGTGGGAAGGAAGAGTCATATGATATGATATTTAATCGAAAAGGAAGTGTTTAATCTATGTATTTCGGAACCGTCCTGATCAGTGACAGGATGCCGTAAAATACAAGTTAAGCACATGCCCCTAACTCTTCTAAGGTTGAAGTGGCGTTGTAGGCTAATTGGTGACGTTTCGATTGGTTTGTTTTTGCACATGAATGTGTGACTCAAAATGTTGTATAAAATTGAGTTGTGTATTAATTTTGTATTATTATGAATTTGTTAAATTAAGATGCTCTGCGTACCATTTTAAAAACTAGTAAGACATTTTACATCGTAGATTTTGAATCTTGAGTACCCGGGAAACGCCGCGTCGAGGTGAAGAATATCGATGTTTCAACTAACTTGCTGTTGGCTTCCTTAGGATTGTAATGAACTTCAGAGTCATTAGTATCCGGAAGAAGGCTACAGCAATGACACAGAAGACCGCAAACTTACGACCGAAACGACAGTATCCTACACCTCGACTCGGCGCGGCGTTTCCCGGCCAAAGAAGATTCATCTGACCCCGGACGCGGAAGCCTACGCCTCATAGATAAATGTTTTTTTTAAGTAAAAGAAGAATGGTATAGAAAAATAACCCGGGCAACGCGGGTAATCAGCAATGATATAAATTTCTTATCTATTGAATCTTGAATTAATTCTAGAATACCTCTCAGTTGGTGTTTTCAAAATATTACTTTTAAAAAACTATCAATGAAAATAACGGATTGAAAATACATACCAATACTATTAAACCACCAAGATTAATGCGGTATCAATGGTGATGTGAGAAAGAATAAATACTGGAGATTTATTTTCTTGCATTGAGGCTAGACAAATATCAAAATTATGATATTTCGCCGGCAAAATGACATAATATTGTTATGTCTGGTCTAAATGCAAGAATATGAATCCCTAGTAATTATTTTCGCTGATAATATTTCAAGTAAAAAAGAATAGAGTTGCGGGCAAACTACAAAATACACGTGAGAGAAGCCGCGAGTACTCTGTTAGCATTTGTTGTATGATGTACAATTAGGGGAATACAAATAAAATAGATTTTTTTTGGTTGGGGCTTTAGGGCTCGTCAACATCGAGGTCATTAGAGCCCATAAATAAAATAGAAACATGAATAACACATTGAAAATATAACATTAATTCAAAAACATCACTGTTGAATTTAGTACGTACCTTATTCTAAAAATGAACTTCGCTTTCAAGATGTGTACTTTCCGTGTAGAATATTCGGAAGGTGATAGGTGTTTAGGGCTTTAGTATTTCTAGTTCCTTAACCACGTAACCTTTCAAAATTGTATATCTGAAAAGTAGGCATAGGATTTACACCCACGTTAGAAGTTAACTTCAAATTTTATGAACATAATTTTTTATTTCAAATAACATAATCTGAATGTTACATTTCGTTCAGGACAATTTCGTCAGTATTTTCAGTTCGCCTAAATCGAAGTTATTTGAAGTTCAACTGTCATTATAATACGGTTTGGGTCCATTTTTATTATTATCCGACTTAGTCACTCTCTGTTCTTCGCGTAGGGAACATTCTCCTGACTTGAAGGGTCTGGGCTCGAGAGCAAGGTGTCGTGTGCGAGAATGAATTATCTATTGAGATGGATCTTAAGAAGCGTGCATTCCTTACTCAAGTGGGTCCTTGTTCGGGCGCTATTAATTGAGGTGCACGTTCTAGTCTCAACCACACATGAAAAACTATTGGAGTTCAACACGTGGAATAATGATTCTCAGGGATCACGAATGACACCCGGGGCCCCAATTCTAGAGCCGCTAGTCGGGTCTTCGAACCTTCCTACCTAGATCTAATAATATAAAAAAAACAGTTGATCATGTTCGTTAGATGCTGGAAGGAAGATTCAATACATTCGTAACAGAAACAACCATTTATTAACATTCTACAGAAGAGAACGTAGAAAATATTGCGTCCACAACCTACAAAATACAATATGCTTCGAGCACCTTTGCTCGAGTCGTTCCAAAAACGGCATAACAGAGCAGAGACTCTGGGTGATCGGTAGGTGATACAGTGCAGCAGCAAAGTCCAACGCTTCGCGTCTAGTCGTACCGACTCAACACCCTGGGTTGCCACGCGCTATGACGGTGCTCCACCCGTCCTCAAGCTATGGTTTCGTACTGTTCGCCACTCGCAATCATTTGGGACCGCCACCACTGTGGCGATAACTGCTATCGCTCTAGTAGTAGTGACTGCCCTCCTCCTTCGGAGACTGCCCTGCTTCTGCCGTCTTGCCGCACCTCCGCGCGTAGGCTGCCTCGACCAGTAAAGATGACGTCGCTCCTGTCCCACAGGGAACGTCGTTGCAGCTGATCGAGCACTCGGGCGCGTTCGCAAAACTTTTCGGAGCACTGGGTTTTATTCACTAATATTTTACATTCGGGGAGGTAATATTACTCTCACTAGTAATGAAATATATTTCTATTTTTCTTCTTTTTCTAATGTTTCTCGGGATTTTCCCTTTAATTTCATATAACAGCGAACTTGAATCTCCAAAGTATGTTGGAGTATATGTTTCGTAATTTAATGCTGGTTAATTCTCTGACTGGAAGAATTTTGTGACTTATGATCAGTGCTCAATATCACGACTTTCTGTATTATTTTCAGAACTGTAACTTTAATGCCCAATCTGTATACATTAAGATATTATTATTACTATTATTATTGTACGATTAAGCAAATTGAAAAAAAAACTTGTGTCGTGGAAGATTTTTTATTGCTTCACAATAAAATCTCTTCCTCTCTAAAATAAATACTCAAGAGGTTCGAATAACAAGGTTTATTATGTAAATAAAGTCGTCGTGATGTAAACAAAGGATAGCACGAGACGACGAACGACAGGCGTTGAAAGTTCAATGTGAATTTGTGCCTCGTTCTCGTAACTCACGCTTCAGGTTAGTCGGTGGTCGAATGTAAGGAGTTTCCTTCTTCGTCGTTAGATGGCACCGCTGGTGGTGTCAGGTCGTAACTAGTCGACGAAGTGCAATGTTCGGTTGCGTGGTGGCGCCTCCGGTTGAAGTTAACTTCGTGTCTCTGAGCGGGTCCCAGGGCTGGCTGCGAGATGACGCTTCGTGACGATGCTTGAAATATTTTCAATCACAAATTTCGAAGATAGAATTTCTTCGGCACTTGATGTGTGAAATCGTTGTCACGAATTTCGACTTAGAAATTATTTCTGAAATCGGAGAATATTTCAGTCACAGGTTTCGAAGATAGAAATTATTTCTGATGGGCTGAGCTTCTCGTGAGAGGTTATCGGATTCGCGATGTGAACTCCTCGAGATTTCTCAGCAGAATGATTTCTTCGTTGCCTTTAGCTATAAGCTAAACAAAGACAAGCGACGAGCGTGACGACGTAATACTAGAGCGAGGCTCGTCTATTTAGAGATAAATGAGGGGCGTCTTCGTTGCACGCGGCACGCGTGTGTATCAAGGAGTCTTCCACTATTTACAATATTCTTTGGCGTCGTATGTTGAGACTCACTTGTACAAAGAGTGATATCGCCTTGGAAACTAGCAAACTACATGGCTATCATGTAACTTTTCGTGTGTTCCGTTACATGGGGGAGATTCATCAATACGTATTAGATATGTATTATGTATATGTAGGAATGTGTTCCTACACTTGTAACTAAAAAGGCACAAACTAAAACACAAAGAGATTTGTAGAATCTTAACAGAAGATCTACTTAAAGTCATGTAACTTTACTCAGAGAAAATAAAACCTAAGAAAAAAAACATGAACAGGAATGCAGTGTGCTTATTAGTCTATAGTCCTCAATGTGGTCATAGGCAGTTTGTAACTGATCTCTTGACAACAGTCCTTTGCCATAATTTATGAGGGTAAGGATAAGTGTACCTCGCGTTATGGTGGCAGTACTTTCGAATTTCGTTAAACTTCACTCTACCTCTGACATCGGTCATAATTCAATTCATTTGTTCTTGTGGCGCTATCAGATCCTTTTGCATCAAACGTGTGGAATGAATGTTACCGTCCATCCTTGTTATGTGATAAACATAAACATTTTTACAGAAAATAATCGCTTTTGTCACTGCTATTAATATTTATTTGGGTATTACTGAAATTCGTAGAAGTTGTTTTTTTTGTTGAAGTTGGTTAGCCAGCCATAAAGCATTATTTTTGGTAGAGTTACATGATTATGAGTGTACGTTTGGATGCGTTGCTTACGACAAAACTTGCTCACAAGTGACAAATTTTGCCATGTAGACGGTCAATTGGTGTAGAAATCCCTTATTTTAGAAATATCTTTCGTGAAACCTACTACCACCATCGCGTCCAACTGTACTCGTGATACGGAATTTTTTCAATTTTATTTTATTTTGCATATAAATAAGCTGGGGCAAAATATCGGTCAAAAGTACCTGGAAATAGACACCTACTCGATACATGGAATCTGAGTATCGAGTATTGAGTATCGGGTATCGAAGTATCGACACTCGTTTCGATAATAAACATGGTCTAAGCACAATAGACTACTATTTATTATTTTTAACGAGGGATTCCAATGAATTGAGGGGTCAATTTTTTAACAAATGTCTTCACCCTACCGCGCGTATCAAAACGTTGAAATCTGTATAAATAAATAAACTTTACTGTCAAAAAGCAGTTTCAAACTGCGTATGACCATGTGGAACTAATTTACTCTTCAGAATTCATTCATTCCATTAATTAAGATCAAGGGTAGTGGCGAGTTCAATTTGTATGAAAGAAATTGTTTATGCATAAATCCACCTCTACCCGAAAGAAAACTGGAGAGAAACCCAGGACAAGATAGGTCTACAGACGTAATATGCATAACCGTGCTGAGATTGTGTACAGTTAGAAATGAATAAATAGGAATAAAAAGGGACGAAAAAATATAGACGAAATGAATTATAATTTCAGTATTAAGAGTACTAGAGCAATTGCGCAAAGTACAAGAGGAAGAAAATAATAAAAAATAACTCAAAGGTTTTTGTGGTTTTCGATATATTACAGTATTGGAAAATGAAATCTTGAATCTTGGCATATCTTGATTCTGATGATGTTTTGTCGAGATCATCTTGCAGAAGTCGTGTGAGAGCAGGAATTCTTCGATGTGTATGTGCCAATAGATGTGATCCATAGAGAGTAAGATAGTATAAGTACAAGTATTCGCATGCGCCATGTTGGATCGAAAGAAAGCTGGCGCCCTTGCAGGATATACATATCCGTAGACCGCTTTTAAAAATTATTACACATTAGTTTTATTATTAATGTAGAAGTGCAGTAAAGCAAGAGTGTTTATCTGGCGTGGTTAACATTAGTGTCTACAAATAAATATTAATTATAGTGTCTTCAAATTTATTTTCGGATATGTTGACAAATAGGCAAGTACACATTTGAATACATTTTTGTCAACATATAATTTCTGTTAATCGTAGTCAAATTTATACATGAGTATTACATACATTCATAAATAACTGTTTAACAATCATTATTTTGTTAAAACTTCTATTTACCAATTCAATTTTTAACATATGCCTATAGAGGTCCTGCTGAAATGCATAAATAGATAACGTACAACATAAATAGATACTGACAATTGCATAAATAGATAACGTACAACTGACATAATTTCACGTAGTTTAATACAATAGTATAATTGTAACGTCAGAGCCAAGACACACTATCGATTTGTGAAATATTAATATTTCTTCGCATTTCACAAGCCGGGCACTGCTAAGAAGTTTACAGAAAGTAGCCGGTCGCCGCTAAGACGGAAGGGCGACGAACATGGGACCCACCCTAAGCCTCTTCAGTTATTGAGGTATTGTTTGAACGTACACCTTTCACTTCCTAAGGAATGTACGATTGTTCTCGGAGAATGCGGCCTGCGACGTTGATCCATGCGAGGTTCACTGGAATTTAGGTGTACCTCAGAAAAGAAGAATTTTAAGACGAGGTGAATGAAGTACGTCGCCGGATGTAGAACAATGAGATACTCTGAAAAGGGTTTTTGCGGGCGCCTAGTTGAAGCCGATGGCGGTTCGTCTTCACGGCGCAGTCGCTGCGTTCCTAGAAACCGAAGGGGTGAACAAGAAGGGTACTTGAGCGGTGTGGTAGCGAAGGCGTGGTTATTGGCTGATCACGTGACTTCCTCTTCTGTATATATTGGGAGGAGTGAAGATCCTCGAGGACTTTTTTATGTGGGAGTAGAGGTCCGCAGGTTACGGGAGATGTGACCTGGCTAGCATCGGTCGCAGACAGCTCTATTGAGGCACTGTTTATATTATGTTTCAGATGTATGAAATCTCTCATTTCATTGGTAATGTTTACTGAGCATTATATATTGCTTTTCCTAAACACAGAGACCACGCGTTCAGTTTTGATATTGGGTTTATTTTTTGACCCTTTTTGTGGACGTGGTCCTGTTTAAACATTATGTTTACTAGATTGTGCTAGCTCCTTACAGATATGGTATGTAACGATTATCTGGAATCATATAAAAGTCTTGGTAGCGATTCAGTAGTTTGAACCGTAATACTGAACTCTACTTACTCGACTCGTGTAAAGGCTGAATTGAGGCGAGTACTCAACTCGCGCAAACGCGACTTCAAATTCGTATTTAAATACTCTTTCTTGTCAACGTAAATGGGAAGGACAAACTATATACTTCATTGTGACTTGACTAAGATTATAAAAGCGTTAGATGATGTGAACGTTATATGTTATTATTAAATGAATGTTTTAGATTTTGCGAAAATTTTAAAATACGTTATGCATAACGTTTACTTACCCACAAAATTTGGTAAACTCTTTTGAGGATAGATGTATGTTGTTAGATGTTTCTCCAGCATTCTAAATATGAAATGATCTCAATTATTCAGAGTTTTAACGTTTTTACCATGACTTTGATTTCCAAATGCCTATCTCAAATACTGTTTAATCGACTTTCCACTGCGAATTCAAATGCAAAAGAAGATTTCTGGAAAATGAACTTTTTAGTCCCATGCTTATGTAACAAAATCATGTGATGAAGGAAAGAAACAAATGTATGATGTAAAAGTTAGATGATATGTTGTTACAATTATGAAGAAATCAGTAAAATTCTGAACTTAAGATATCAAGCACTGGAGATTTACCTTGTGTTATACTAGATAATTTACCCAAGAGATCAACTCGCGATGAAAATTTCCTGTGTGAAAATATATTATCATTCATTAATACAGAGTTAAAAAGAAAGAAAAATAACTTCTTGGTAAAAATTTTGAATACCATATCAGGATACCATAGTTAACAAAATGCTTCTTGTATACCTAACAATCGGGTGGCATTTGTAGTAGGTTGGGATTTATTCATATTTATGTCCTCTGATAATGTTTCCTTTAATAATATGAACTTCTCTCTGTCAATATTTAAGAAACATGAAACTGTGTTAAATGAATGGAAGGCACATGGAAGACATTTTATTTGAAATAGTATTAAATACGTTTTATTAGATATTTGGAACTCAGAAAGTAGTCTAATTGTCCATACTGTTCATATAGATGAAGTGATCTGATTTTGACGTCGTTTCTGACTTTCCTTTAGTTTTCACGGTGATTAATATTGTGTGTGGCTGCCTCTAGAAAAGCGTTGGTTGTCCCCTTCAATCATTAGAGGACATATTTTCTAGTGTCCTTTGCTTTATTATACAGTAATTTAACGAAATAAACTTATTTGTAATGCTTGTTTGTATGTTATCGTAGGAGAAAGATTGACAGATTGTTTACGAGTGTACCGAATTTAAAATTATTTGTGATATTTTGTCGCGTACCGTAATGCATTCTGTGTGGTTTCCCCTCTGTGTGGTTTAGTTGTGATTCAGTGCTGGAACTAGAGCGCTAGTAGATAATGTCCTGTTCTTTTGTTGAGCATGTGGTTGTTGTTGAGCGTCGTACGAATGTAAAAACAGAACCACGTTTTTATTTCGTTTTTGTAAAGTTTAATTCGAGATCGGACTCAGGTGTAGGTAATGGTCATCAACTTAAATAAAGTTCTTAAATTTTTAAAGAGTTGTGGTAGAGTTATTGAATTATTCCACAACGTATGGCGACCGCGACAGGACTATAAACTAAAGTAAAGTCATCGTTTTGTTGTTGCTGTTGACCTAGGAAGTGCTTTCTTGTAAAGAAATTTCCGCGAGATTTTCTATTGGTTTATCACGTTCTCGTGGAAATTTAAACGCCTTCAACATGCCTAAACTAGATGTTGAGAAGAAAGAACGATCTGCGCTCCGGTATTCGTTTACAAGGACGAGTAAGAAGATGCGTGAATTATTGGAGAAAATGGACGTCACCCCGCCCGATCGTGATGAGCAACTTGCCTCGCTCTTAGAACAAAGGCATGAAGAGCTTAACGCTAAGAATGTCATTATTTATTCTCTCTTGATATAAGATGAGATTGACGAATCGTTTTTGGAAGAAGAGCAAGAAAAAATCGACCAGGATTCCCTGGAGTATTTTTGAACCAAGCAAACATTTGAGAAAGTGAGCTTCCCCCGAAATAATGACTTGGACTCCTCCACCGCGTCTGGAGGTCCCCAGCACATTTCAGCCAAGTCTAAGTACAAATTACCGTTTTTAAAGTTGAAAGAATTCGACGGTGATTTAAAGGAATGGCTACCTTTTTGGTTGCAATTAAAAAAAATTGACGAATATTTGCAACTCGATGCTATTGATAAATTAGGTTATCTAACAATGCCTATGACCCTAGGTACACCTGCGCGGGACCTTGTAGATAGCTACCCAGTAACTCAAGAGATGTATCCCCAGGTTGTTAAGGCCTTAAAATATCGTTCTGGACGGGATGATTTATTGACTGAATTTTACATACACAAATTGTTGAAGTTTTTTTGAAGAATACCACGTCAAAGGAAAAGCTTGCTGTATCGATACTTCATGACAGACTGCAGTGCCATCTTCGGAATTTGGAAACATTAGGCGTAACATCGGAAAATTGTGCGCCAATTTTAGTGTCTCTCGTCCCTTCTTGTTTACTTGAAGAATTGTTGCTAGTGTGGGAGAGGAGCAGTGTCCACCTTGTGAAATCTACCAATCCAGAAGCTGCCTCAAAAGATTATTTGTGCAATTTGATGACATTTTTGCAAACAGAAGTTGAGGGGGCGCAAATGGTTCAGTTGGCAAAATCTTGATTTGGTATTTCTGAGAACTAAAGGAAATGGACGGAAGAAGATTCTCAGACATTTGGATTATCATGAAGAGTGCCCTACAGATGCTGGTTTGTTGAATGCGCTTTTTGGAGGTGCTACAACTGACGCTGTTGAAAACAATTTATTCCGGCTCTACCTCTTTAACCCTGATGAGGCGTACCATTGCAATATCGAGGTTCTTGCAATATCAAAGTTTTATGGTAAAATATCGATTGTTCCCGAAAGTCCGTGGATTCAAGAACTCGCCGCAAGAAACATCAAATTGAGTGATGTTGGTCCTCCTGCAGACATTGAGATTTTGGTGGGAGCCGACATTGCAACAACATTATGGACTGGAAAACGCATTCCACTGAGTCCGGGACCGGTGGCAATGGAAAGAAAGCTTGGCTGGACATTGTCAGGGAAGGTTCCAAATTTTTCAACGTCCAGGAGCGAAACTCTGGCAACAGTGGTGACAAGTTTGCTGAATAGAGAGGCCACTCTATCTTATTTATGGATGCTCGGCTCCTTGGGAATTACTGATCCTTCAGAAAAACTGTGCAAGTTGGAGATTGAAGCAGCTACTCAGCAGAATTTCTTGGAAAATGTTTCAGTCAATGAGGAGGGTCGTTTCGAAGTTCACCTTCCATGGGTTGAAAATCACCCTGCTTCACCAGAAAACTATCATTTGACCATGAGAAGACTTCAGTCCACTGTGAAGAAATTTAAATAATGATGAGTACTATGATACCTATCATCAAGGTTTTGACGATTGGTTGCAAGATGGAGTCATTGAAGAGGTACCATTGGAGGAACTAAAGGAAGCCAGTCATTACTTACATCATCGTCACGTTGTGAAGCCTAATTCAACGACTCCAGTACACCTTGTTTTTGACGCATCAGGTAGAGAGTACTATTATCAGGTAGAGAGAAAGAGTTCATTGAAGTTGCTTCATCCATCATGAGAGAGAAACAGTTTGAACTAAGAGGGTGGGAGCAGACTGGTGAAACGAATTCTTCCATCCTTACGAATGTTTTAGGTTTTCTATGGAACAAGTCAGAAGATACCCCAACTATTAATGTGGAGAGTCTTCAATCGTTAAATATGGAGAAGATAACGAAAAAGGTAATTTTGAGTGCAACTCATCGTATTTTCAACTCAATTGGAGTGGCATGTAGATTTTCGTTGATCCCGAAACTACTCGTTCAAAAAACTTGCAAACCTGGCTTCAAATGGGACGAGGAAGTCAGCGCTGATATAAAGAGTCAATTTTTGAGCTGGTTGAAATAAGTTCCTCTCCTAACCCAACTTAGAGTTCCACGTTGGGTGACGAAAAGTAACAAGTCAGAAGGCCACTGGACACTTCACATTTTCTCAGATGCCTGTCAAAAGTCATATGCAGCAGCTACTTCCCTGCGTGTTTAGCATCAAGCTGAAGTTACCACGCAGCTGATCGCCGTAAGGGCTAGAGTGGCCCCGTCTTCAAAGGCTAATAAACGTATGACAATCCCGAGACTGAAATTGTTGGCAGCATTTATTGCAATTCGACTTTACACATCAGTCGTCGAGGATTATGGTCTACAGAACGTGAAAATTGTTTTTTGGACTGACGCTACTACAGTTCTGGCTTGGATCCAAGAAAGTGAGCCCTAGGACATTTTTGTCATGAATCGTGTGAAAGAAATACGTGCATTGTCAGCTGGTTGTGAATGGCGCCACGTCCCTGGTTGTATGAACTCAGAAGACCTTCCTTCACGAGGAACATCTGTGAGGATACTGTTACAAATCCAATGGTGGGAGGGCCCAGGTTGGATGAAAGAAACACCAGATTGATGGCCACAACCTGAAATCGACGAGAAAGAAATCAGTTGTGTCTTCAATGATATGCAGTTATAACTACCTTCAGAAAGACTGGTACTACAGATTTTTCTCACAGTACAAGAAGCTCGTGAGAATGGTTGCAGCGTTTTTACAAAAATGGACTCAACAGTAAAGATCAACGAGTGCACTGCGACTTGACAACTGAAGAATTTGATAAAGCTGAACGAAAAGTGCTTCTATGGCTACAAGAAGAAGTATTCTTCGATGTATTTGACCCAAAACTCAAGAGTTTGCTACCATTCATTGACGAGCATGGGTTAATTCGCTTGATGACCAAGATATCCAACCGAGACGATACAAAGGACTTCTGTCATCCTATTGTTCTACCCAGCGCTGATCATCCTGTGGTTTATCGACTCATTATGGACGTGCATCGAAACAACACTCACGCTGGAACACAGATGCTTGTATCGATCTTGAGACAACGGTTTTTGATAATTGAAGGCAGACAATCGATTCGTTCTGTTCTTAAAATGCAAACGATTCTCTGCAAAGAAACTAGAGGCCATTCCTGCGCCGTTACCTGAGAGTCGCGTTCGTGAACCCAAGATCTTTGAGGTCACTGGTATCGACTTTGCTGGTCCATTGTTTATCAAGACTGATGATGGTTCCATGAAGGAAACTTGGGTATGCTTGTTCACCTGTGGAGTGTACCGAGCCGTGAGGCTAGAACTAGTGTCATCTTTACCCACAGACAGCTTCTTACAGGCCTTCAGACGGTTTTGTAGTGATAAAGGACGACCTAAAATTGTTTACAGTGACAAAGGCACGAATTTTGTGGGATTTGACTATGCCTGTAACAAACTGGATTGGAATGCTATTTCCCAACACAGTTCAGAAAGAAAAGTTGATTGGCGTTTTAATCCACCTGCTTCACCATGGTGGGGTGACTGGTGGGAAAGGCTCGTAGGTGACTTGAAGAGATTGCTACGCCGCGTTTTGGGCCATTCATCGGTCAACTTCGAAGAAATGCAGACGATACTTTGTTACTGTGAAACCGTCATTTGACTTACCTGTCCGAAAATCCAATAGATCTCGTTGCGTTGACGCCAAATATGTTCCTTCATGTTTTGGAAGAAGTTGGTATGCCGGACTATGGCCTGATTGATGCTTCCGACGTTTGCAGAAGACTGAAATCACGAGTTGAAGAAAAGTTACGGGAACGTTTTCGATCAGAATATTTAGGTCAACTGCGCTTGTTTGCCAATAAGAAAAATGTGCTCGATTTAATCAGCTTGGGTGAAATTGTGCTCTTTGGCAATGATGATTCTAAGAGAATTGATTGGTTTCTGGGACGAGTTGTTGAGCTTCTCAAAGGGAATGATAGAGTTTTGCGAGTCGTCACAGCATCTGGGGAATTGGTAAATCCTGTTCAAAGAATTTATCCCTTGGAGCTTGAGATACACCCTGATGGAAACAATCAAGACGTGAGAGGTCTGCTGCGTAGGAACTTCACTACGGTTGAACTCATGCAAAAACCACTTGAAGAAAATCACTTTGATGAACACTCTGATGACTCAAACCCTGGGATTGATGAAGAAACACGCGTTTCAGGTGTGACTCCTCAAGTCACACGACGAGGACGATTGGTTCAGAAGCCAAAGAAATTGAATTTGTGATTTTGATGCAAATTGTTAACTTTTATGAACCCGATCTTGAAGTATTTTTGATGATATATTTTACTGTTTGTAGTTACGATTTTTGAGTTACATTTGTCATAATCTTAATTTTATGAATGCTCAAAGATACTATTTGTAAGTCAATTTCAATTGATTCAATTAGACTTGGTGGGAGGATGTCGCGTACAGTAATGCATTCTGTGTTGTTTTCCCTCAATCTATTAGTTGTGATGCAGTGCCGGAACTAGAGCGCTAGTAGATAATGTCCTGTTCTTTTGTTGAGCATGTGGTTGTGGTTGTGCGTCGTACGAATGTAAAAACAGAACCACATTTCTATTTCGTTTTTGTAAAGTTTAATTCGAGATCGGACTCAGTGGTAGGTAAAGGTCATCAACTTAAATAAAGTTCTTAAATTTTTAAAGAGTTGTGGCTGAGTTATATGTATCATTTATCTATAGAAGTATTATTTATCAGTTTTTTCTACTTATTGCAACTGTATGTAGATGGATAAATGAGTTATCTTAGAGAATCAAGTGGGGAGTGTCACGAATTGGTTTTTGTCGAGCATCAAAATTACTACGTTATATTACAATATTAAACTACAACCATTCCTTACCAAAAGAAATTAAATATTTATTTTGATTTTATTATCCGAAATATTTTCTTTGTCGATGTTCATATCATGAATCTTCTCGGATCTCGTACTTGCAACGTCGTTGAGATGACATTACATTTAATTTTTATGTTGATTTGACCATTGTTTCACTAATTTTTATTCAGCAAGCTTCTAGCTAGCTGGACATCAACACGCCTTCTTTATTGAATTAAGTAAAATATCGCCATTAAAAAGTAATTGGTGGGTATTTTAATGCTAAGAATCAGTATTGGTGGTCTCGATTGAACACTCCCAGAAGCAAAGCATTGTAAAGTTATAACAAGTGGTGAGCCAGCGTACTGGCCAACCAATGAAAATAAAGTATCAAACTTTATCAAGATATATTACTAAAGAAATGGAGAAATCTCGCATCAAAGTGGAACGAAGTTCAGATCATACTAATATTCGGAGTGAAAGAACTGGAAATATCAATAAATCTTTCATCATCTAATATGCATACTAACTGGGATACATTTCGTCACTGGATTGATAAAAATACCACAGCAAACGTACCGTTGAAAACTGAACATGACATAAATGTATGCCGTGGAGTATCTTACTAAATATATTCAAAATGCGTTCTGGAATTCTACATCTGAATTAAAACTAATTGAAGAAATATCTCATATCCAGATACATTAAAGAACAAGAGTACGAAAAAGGAATTTAAAAAGAATAAGGCTAAATTCCAGAATCCCAATAAATAAGAACAAGTTAAATAGAGCATCTCAAAACCTCAAAAGACTCTTAAGATCTCAAAAGGACCTCAAAAGAAATACAATACAATATTATAAATCTGGAAGACGAGGAAATAAATAAGTTCCTATTGTGCCATCCCAGATGCCTCTCCTAATGAAGTGATGTATACGGAATATTCAAAAACTACGAAACATTACACCCCAACAAAGCACCTGTGTACGTCTTGATGACTGAATGAACCCCACAGAATTTACCCAGAAAAGCAATATCACTCATCACGTCGATATTTAACTCCATACTATGTCTAGGATACTACCCGCAATCGTTGACGTACGCACAAATTATTCTTCCTCCTAAATCAGGAAAACCTCTTCAAGAAGTTACATCCCTCCTTCTACGAATTCTCTCAAAAGTTTTTGAAAAACTGTTTTTGGAACGACTGAAGACGATCAATAAAATTCCCAAACATCAATTTAGTTTTAGGAAAAAAATTCTACAACTGAACAAGTAGACATAGTAGTAGACGCCATCTGTAAAGCTCTTGGAAAAGAAGTAATGTTCTGCTGCATAGTTGGATATCAGTCAAGCTTTTGACTGTCTTGTATGAAGGNTTATTTCATAAAATACAAGGTCTGTCCGGTAGGTAAGGCAATTTTTTTCCTGCGCTTCTACTGATCGTAGCGCGTTCGGATCTGTTAGATGGGAGGTTTCAGCTATCCAGTGATGCCAAGGTCAGTGTGCTTCGATTTCTGGGAGCGTCCGGATCATTGTTTTAATGTGCTCCAGTTTACTGCCTGTGTCACGACGCACGATGGAGGACAAGTTCGAAATAAGGAGTAGAAAATGAAATATTTGGGAGTTCATCTTAACAGGAGAATGACTTGAAAGAAATATATTGTTAGAAAAAGAAAAGAATTTCAAACTAAATATAAGAAGAAATTCAAAACTAGCGATAGACAACAAATTATTACTTAACAAATTAATCTTTAAACCAGTGTGGACTTATTATATTCAACTCTGGGGTACTATTAGTAAATCAAACTTAAAGATAATTCAAAGATTCCAATCCAAAGGGTTAAGTGATATTGACAATACTCCTTGGTATGTGAGAAATGATGTCATCCATATTGATCTTAAAGTGCTCACAGTAAATGATGAATTAAGGTGGTCTATATATCAGGCAAATATATCAAAAAACTTGAACATTATTCAAATGTGCGAGGTATAAACTCACTAGATATATTAATCTTACTTTATAATTAAGGAAGAGTTATCATTGGATTCTTTTTGTGGGGTTTTACGGCTCATGTCGACCTCAAAGGTCATTGGAGCCCGAAAAACTTGAACAGGTAGGGAAAATGCAGTTACGCACTAGGGAGAGCCAACATGACTCTCCTCGCGTGTGGGACTCGCCGAATGACTCAACCCTACCCACTAATAACCCTCCTGAATTACAACATACCAAAACATATCAAAACCAAATATCAAAACATCAAATGGGGGGAACAAAAAATGAGGGGTAGGACAAAAAATGAGAGGGATGGAAAAAATGAGAGGGATGGAGAAAAATAAGGAAAATGAAAGATACTATAACCTTTCGTAGATAGATTTTCGTAATATCGTACCATAATCATCTATTGTCATGCAAACTACACATATCTGTAAAATTACAGCTCGATTGGAAACTTGGACGTGGCTGGAAAATAAAAAATTACGAATTTGGAAACGGAACGACAACGTAAATACATACATACCTCTATTTCACTTTCTTAGGATAGATTATCATAAAATTATACCATAATCTACTGTCACGCAAACTACACACACATATACATACATCGAAAGGAGCAAGTTAAATAAAAGCTTGTAATACATTCGGGATGAATACTTTTGTACCAATCCGAACATAAAAATACTCAAAAGCGCGTAATTGCCATTTTCCCTTATGTGTCTTATACGAAAATAACTTTTGATCCTTTCTAAATACTAAAAAAAAAAAAGAAGAATAGGAATCGAGTATAAGAAGTTTAATTATTGTTGAGAGGGCAAAACTAGTCTTGGATGATCTTTTTTTGCCAGAACTAGTACTGAGCACTTTGAAAACGCCCAAAACTAGTTCTGGCAAAAACGCATCTGCCAAAACTAGTTTTGGTCGGTTTTTTTTTCGTCCAATGACTGAATTCGCGTTTTGGGCGTAACACATGCATAACACTCATTAACACGCAGGAAATTGTGAAACCGGTATTTCAGCGCACACGTAGTGTGCCACCTGGTTCTCTTATCTTCTGCTTGGGGGTGTTTTTCAGGTGTTTCTTGGGGGTTAGGTGTGGGTGAAACGGTACTTTGACAGTGCAAACTTATTTTTTTTAGTTAATGGAATTTACTCATGAACTGAACTTAACGAAATAAAATAAGACTAAGGAATTTACTCCTCCTGTTAATATTTTTGCCACGCAATTGGATAGTCAAAATTCAAATCAAATTCGTATGTGTACTCTTAGAAAGATCGATTTGGTATTCGACCTGCATGAAAGTGCTTTCTAATCAGAATAATTTTGCTTGTGCCTGAAATTAATTATTTGATTTTTTGCTATCTATTTAATCATTTAAATAAAAACTTTAAACTAAACTCGTGTAAACAAGCCATAACAGATCAGTTGAATATTATGCACATCCGCAAATTCATCAGTGTTACCAATCGCTATTAAGACTGTCCAACCCTTACTTTTGAAACGAGTCCCCTGAGTGCCTTCTGTTCATAATTTAATTGATATAATAGTCTAAATATCATCAAAAGATGTGTTACATAATAACAGTCTGGAAAATCCATCTTATAAAGTATTTCTTTACAAAGATCTGTAACTCCACGCAAAATTATGGTAATAAGGCTTGATCCCCTGCAAACAGACGTGAAGAAGTCATCCTTACACGTCTTCGTACTGGTCACTGCTATCTTACACTTCTCTTACGCGATGACCCTCCCCTCATCTGCGAGACCTACAACACAACTCTTACCGTGGAACACTTTCTTTTGGAGTGTCTCAAATACAGTACCAGTCGACGAAGACACAATCTACCCAACAGTTTGGACGTTTTGTTTGGACAAAATGAACAAATTTTGATACGCCTTTTTAGATTCCTCCAGGATTGTGGCCTTTGGCACCTTATTTGATCTTAATTTGTATGTCATTAATCATATCCATAAACGAATCGGGGCACCTCTCACAAGTTCTCGGGAGGGTTTGAATTTAAATTCTTCTTTCTTTTTCCTTTCTTTTAAATTTACTTATTTTCTCTAAATGTACATATTGCTTTGTTTTATGTTTTTATGTTTTATGACACTGTTGGCTCTCTTTTCCTGTCTTTTAATGTGTGGAGATATGGTACTTCAGGAGGGTCTTCAGTGGGTCGAGTCATTCGGAGAGTCCCACACGCGGGGAGAGTCATGTCGGCTCTCATTAGAGCGTAACAGCATTTTCTGTACTTGTACAAAAATGTCCGCGAGTCGTAAAGCCCCAATAAAAAAAGAATACATGAAAAGCGATATCTGGGCAAAATCATTAAGTTCCGTCTTCTCGATGGACGAATTCAACACACTCATAGCTACGTTCACCGAAAAGAAGATCGTTTCGCCTTAGTGCTAGCTTCACTAAGTACGTTAAAGCCTTTGCGGTGGTTAAGGGATTAGCATGTTTGCTCACCCAGTCATTTCGGGTTCAATTCCAGGCAACGTCCGAAAAAAAATTTAGCTTTTCACATTATTATCCAAGTTCACACAGCAGTAACTAATGAAAAGCCTTCTTCCATCCACTTCCTGCTACTACCAGAATCACTAACTCTTACTACTTCTAACTATTCCTACTAACCCCTCCATTGGTAAACCCAGGTAAATGGCCCACCTACTAACAATAGCCCTACTACCCACCACCTACCTCCTATCGTCCCATGTAGATAAGCTTCAATAGCACTAAGCTACATCTCATTTACAAATACTACAATGAAAAAATGTTGATGGCTTCACTTCTGCCATTTTCTCCCGTCAAGGAAACGCTCTCTTCCATATCTTGAAGTATCGTCGATTCGTGAAGCGATGATATCACCTTCCAACAGCGTAACTTTTACTCGCTACTCCCCCAGCCGACTCAGTGGCTGTTTAGACGAGAGATTGGGGCAGTTTTGGTTGACATTAATCACGTGAAGAATAAGACCCTTTTCAGAGCACAAAAGATTTGGGTCAGGAGGGAAATGTTCGGTCTTTAGTATCTACTGTCGTTCAAGGTGTCATACACATCTATATTATTTTGCAACGGCAGAAGATGTCGAAATTGCCATACGAAAGGATTTCAGCGTAGAACAAAGCCGAAATCACGATGGCAGAGATTGAGCATTGAGTTGAAATCGAGACCGCAATACCAGAAAAGTTCTTTGAAACACGAAAAATCACGTAGGGAAGTCATTAAATGTCGCAAAACTGCACAGAGGCAATAATAACACAGGCCTACAAAAAAAAATTTTTTTTTTGGTGCCCAAGGTTTTTAAGCTGATTATTACTATGTTTGAGGCGCTGAATTCAAATATGGAACCCGTTTTTCTCTATCAGCTATACGTTGCTTTCAGGTAACTGAAGTTACTTACAGAAAAATCCACTAGGTGAAATTAGCATCTGTCTGTCTGCTAACTACTGTAGTCACCTTCAAGCTTCAACTCTGATTGAGGTTAGTTGCAGAGTTCTCACTGTGAATGCTTGTTGTATATTTCCTTCATGAGGTAAAAGATGAGTTCCAGTAGAAGAAGTTGTATAAATCATTCCAATGTGTTTTGCTACATATGCGGTGAGTATACATTTAAAGAGAACAGGAAAAGTGTCACAGACTTTATTAAGAAGGCATATCATGGATACTTTGGTATCAGACTTGGTGACCAGGAAAAATCATGGGCACCTCATATTGTCTGAAAAACGTGTACAGAACATTCACGACAGAGGAAAAAGGAAAAGTCTTAAATTTGGCATACCGATGGTTTGGAGGGAACAAAGTAATCACATTGATGACTGTTATTTCTGTCTAGTAAATATCACTGGCATCAACAAAAACAAACACAAAAAATGGAATTATCCTGATTTAGCCTCGGCAAGACGACCAATCCCCCATTCAGATGAAGTTCCGATCCCAACGTTTCATCAGCTACCAGAGCTCTGTGAGGATGAGTGCACCTTGGATCTACCCTTTGAAACATGTGATGATAGTGAAAGTGATTTTGGGGGCACGTCATCATTCCCTCAACGTTTCAACCAAGATGAGGTCAGTGACCTTGCCAGAGACCTTAATCTTTCAAAAGAAGCTTCAGAGTTACTTGCCTCAAGACTAAATGACAAAAACTTACTGGAAGAAGGAACCAAAATTACGTTTTATCGTACAAGGGAAAAAGATCTGTTGCCCTTTTTCTCTCAAGAAGACAATTTTGTTTTCTGTCATGATGTTAACAGCCTCCTGGAAAAAATGGGTCTTCCTAAATATTCTCTGGATGATTGGCGCCTATTTATTGACAGTTCTAAGCGAAGTATGAAGTGTGTCCTTCTACACAATGGCAACAAGTATGGATCAATACCAATTGCTCATTCAACGCAAATGAAAGAAGAATATGACACCATAGCTTTGGTCTTGAAAAAGATTAAGTACCATGAACATCAATGGGTGATATGTGTGGACTTGAAAATGGTAAATTTTCTCCTAGGTCAACAAAGTGGATACACGAAATATCCTTGTTTCTTGTGTCTCTGGGACAGCAGGGACAAAAAAAACCATTGGGTGAAAAAGGAGTGGCCTAAGAGAGAAAATATGGTTGTTGGGCAAAAGAATGTTATTAATGAAGCTTTAGTTCAACGAGAGAACATCGTCCTCCCTCCACTGCATATTAAGCTAGGCCTAATGAAGCAGTTTGTTAAGGCTCTTGATAAGAATGGATCATGTTTTGCGCACATAGGAAGAAAGATGCCTCAGTTGAGTACAGAAAAGCTGAAAGCTGGTATTTTTGATGGCCCACAAATAAGACAGCTAATGAAGGATCCTACCTTTGTCAATTCCATGAATGAGTCAGAACGAGAAGCATGGACATCATTTGTTGAGGTCGTAAGAAATTTCCTAGGCAAGCACAAAGCTGAAAACTATGTTGATCTAGTAAACAATATGCTCACAAGCTTCAGAAATCTTGGCTGCAACATGAGCATTAAAGTTCACTACTTACACAGCCATTTAGATCGTTTCCCTGAAAATTTGGGAGACACCAGCGAAGAACAAGGTGAAAGATTTCACCAAGATATAAAAACTATGGAGGATCGCTATCAAGGGAGATGGGATACCCATATGATGGCAGATTACTGCTGGAGTTTGAAAAGAGACTGCTCCAAGAAGCAACACTCTAGAGCGTCACGAAAAAGAAGCTTCAAAAGTGTTGAGTGACTACTTGCAGTGATCAATACTTTTCATTAAGATCAGGTAATAAGAGTTTGTTTAGTGTTTCTGCAATGATTTCTTTAGTTTATGTTTTCCTTTATTGGCCTATGAAATAAAATTAAATTATAAAAAACCTGTGTTTTATTTATTTGTGTATGATAAATTTAGATTACAAATAATATTGCATATAGGCCTATAAAAAACATAAAAAATATAAAAAATTAAAAGTAGAGCTGTTAGAAAAAAAACTGATGCCATATTTGAATTCAGCGCATCAAATACATTTAAATCAACTCAAAACACTTCGGCACCAAAACCACTGTTGGGCTGTGTAATCAAAGTAACGTGCTGACATTTATTTCACTTCTCGGTAAAGTCACCCTGTACATTCAGACACATATCCCATCTCTTTACAAGTCCTTGAAAACCGGTGGCAAAGAAATCTTTTGATTGCTGTCGCAGCCACGAGTAACCTCTTCGATTACGGCATCATCAGTTTCAAAATGTCTACCCAAATGATTCTTTTACGAATAATTTGTTCCGCACGCTGCACTGTGACTGCATTTGACAGCTCCGAGGGACGACCAGGACGCACCCCTTCTCTGATGCTTTGTTAAACTTCTGACCAATTGAAAACAGCTTTCGGTAAGAAACAGTTGTCACCATACACGGGATGCACTTCGCAATGCACTTCTTCTGTGGACAGTCATATGGCCCACAAAAATTGCACAACTGCACGATGTTATTTTCGTGTACACTCATGCAACACAAACGCCATCGTCGACTGGCTGTCTCTGGCTGACTGCATACCTACGAGATGTCACGTAGCTTATGCTGCCATCTGCTAGCAAAAATTGGGCTCGTAATTTAAAACGGTATAAGACCGTTTCCTGCGCGGGCGACAAACGCGTGCGACAGCATCATGCGACAAAAGTGTAGCGTCGCGTCACCAGGATTGAGAGTCCTGTGTGGGCGCGCGCGCGATCGGTCGTCTCTGTAAGAAAGATGGCGCCACACCGCAAACAATCCGTTAAATTTTGTGACAAGACGGATTTATAGCCAAATACGGGGGTCTAAGGTAAATATGCCATGAAAATACAATAAATTTATCAAAAAATAACATCTTAATTACATTGAATTTTAACATTTGTACTCGCAACTATTTTTGCGTCCCCAAATGTTTTTGAATATACCAGTGTGTTGATTTGTACTTTTTATTTCCTTGAAAATGGCATTAACGATTACATTACCAAAAAGGAACTAATTTGCAACACCAAAAAAATTGGGTTTTTTGTTTTGAACTTACACAAAACCGAAATTACTTGGATATTACATGAGTTAACCTATAAAACACAGTAGCTTCAGACGAGATCACGACGAAATGTCAAGACCTACATGATTTGTCGCCCACGCAGTACACGGCCTAAGGGAAACTGACGTTTGCGACTTACTTACTGACTTGCCCTCGTAAGATTCGGTCGACCAATTGTAGGATCCGGAAAATAATCATGGTGACTAAGTGTTTCATATGTTAGGACTATGGACACCAGTCTAGGAACTGTAAGGGGCGCTAAGATGTATGCTTCGCTTCGAAAGAGATGAAATGACTAGTTGTATGATCGCTTCGAAAGAGATGAAATAAGATGTATGATCGCTTCGAAAGAGATGCCCCAGGGAGAGTCTGCTGCCTTCCGGAAGGCACTCGCGGAAGAAAAAGTCAAAACGCAAGGACAGGTTCTATGAGCGAACATGAATCGAAGCAATACCTCACATGACCTCATAACTCAATTAACATTCGAAAAGGTAGCTGATATTTGGCTTGTAAATAAGCATTAAAAACTAAAGAAAAACAGCAAGAAAAAGAGGAACGCAAGAAAGGAATGAATAAAAGAAGAGAATGAAAGATTGATGAATGAAATATTGAATGAATGAATGAATGAATGAATGAAGAAAAGAAAGAGAGAGAGAAAGAAGGAATGAAACAGAAAGAAAGAAAGAAAAAGAATTAATGAAAGAAGAATGAAAATTAGGTACGCACTAGTTTGTCTTTGTGTGAAAAATTTAATAAAACAACTGATTGCAGTGATCGATCGACGTAGATTTATTAATCGATTAATATTAATCGAACAAGTCAATTAATCAATATCTTCTCTATAATATTCAATCCTATAAAATTCCCTTCACATAATTGGAGTCATTCAAATATTTTCCCAATACCTCTCTTCAAGTCGGAGCATGCTCTTTCTGATGGTATGCATTATCTTCCAGATGTAGCGTACGTCAGTTGAATGAAGTCATAACCTATTCTTAGACTAACATGGTCCATGACACGGAACAACCATGGAAAGATAAAAGACCATAAAAACGTATTTTACGAGACAAACTTAAAGCGAAACGATAGTTTATGTGACTTGAATGGCGAGATAGCTGCAGCTTCACCGATAGAATTGATTCATTCAGAAAGGTTTCGTAAGTTCAGACAACCTCAAAATAAACTTCAGACAAACTGCTCATATTGGATGTTGGTAAATTTCAATATCACTATTACATTCTTTTTAAATCTATACTAATATATAAATGCGCAACGCGAAAATCGGACTGCCTCATTGCTACTTGAACACGACAAAACCACTAGACCGATCGTGTTGAAATTTGTCAAGTTTAGATATCCAGGATGAACATAAGCTAACTTTTATTTGTACAGTTTTTATACGAAAAATGGAAATGGTTTTTGACAGTAAATGTCGACAAATCGAGAAAGAGTTATATTGGCTTACGCTGACTAAACGGCTAGAGATAGGTGACAACTACTCATCGCCATTTTGTTCTACAAAAATTGATCTAAATTATCGATATAGCGTTGTTATGGATTGTGGAAATATAAGTGTTAAAATACTTCAATTTACGAGAGTAATTTAAGAAGAAGAAAAATCAGTCATAATCAAATGTATTTGTTTTGTGCACTTATCAAAGATAGAAAACGTCTTTCAATCGAAAAATTTCGACATATAGTTTAGATTTTGCAAGAATTGTAATGAAATGGTGCAGTCGCGTCATTCCACGGAAGCGAAAATTCGACCGACAATGGGACTCACACGGAACAATGTATAGAGTGAAGTTTTGTATTATTATCAATTTGTAAAATTAGGATGTTATACATATGTTTTCAACAACCAGTAAGTAAAAGTATTTTGATCTTACTATATAGTTAGATTTTATATTTTCCCTTAGTAAAAGAAATCCCAGGCAACGCAGGGTAATCAGCTAGTATCCAATAAAGATTAAAAATCAATATTCTGTGCACTCATTATGCCATACAGAAATATTAAGTTTTCTTAAGGATAAAAATTAAAGCAATACAATGAAATTATAAAAATTAAGAGCGCTTGACCTCTAAATTCAGTCAAAAAATTCCTGAGGGTCAGGTTCCTGAGGTAATAAATAAGAAAATTAATGGAAAAGTGAACTTTGTGAAGTATGTGGTATCTTCCGGACTCCCTAATATGTGCATGCGCACCATGACGTTTTCAATTCATAACAGAATCCTAAGTTGTTCATGTCCAAGTCCCACTCCCAAAATTTTCAAAATAAAATGGGACAGTAAATAAACTTACATACGGAAGAAACAGTTAAGTGTAAGCAGTTTTGAGTGAAATATTGCGCAAAGAAGTATTTTTTTTCTCATTTAAACTCACTACAAATCGACGCTATGTAGTTATATACTGATATGTCGCGACGACTACGATCCCAATACTACCTAATCTCCGGAATTGCCCTGTTTTCCGAATTTACAGGAATAATATACATTATATATATACACATTTTTTATATATATATATATATATATATATATATATATATATATATATATATATATATAAAGTGGCAAATTTGTATCACAAAGTTAGTATAATAAACTATCTATATTACACTCTTTTATTCCCCAAGCACTAAAGGAGGAACAAATGGTGACTCTTTATCACACAATATGAAAGTTTCATGATGTCTTTAAAATTAAAGTGGAAAAGAAAAGACAACAATAATTTGTGAAAGGTGCTGAGTCCAATCTCATTTTCATAGTGAAATGATCCACTTATTTCGTTACAGAGCTGCTTGTATTGCTCTTTATGCCCTTCATAGACAAATAATCACAGCCTAAATATTTTTCTTTTTTCGGTCGTAATTAAATTAACTGATGACATAACTAGGAACACTGTAGATTGCATGTCTTTCATGTACTTCCCTTTCTTAATTACCGGAATTTTACGACAAGTCTCAAGTTCGCTGTATGATTCTTACCCCATGTACACTATTTTTCAGAATTATAAGATCCTTCATCCATTTCCCTTTAAATCCCTTTCCCTTCCTTCATTTTCTTATTTACTTACCAAATTCTAAAAGTACACATAAATTTCAGTTTGAGGAAAGGGGGGGAAAATTAACAAAAAAAGACACATTGTTTCGTAAACTAGATACCAAATGTATTCTGATAATACGTGTCAACATCGAATGATTTGAAAAACATACGTAAATAAACGGAATCCCATTACATAAATGTTAATTATTTAGAAAACCATGCGCGAGTTTTCTCTTAAGATTTTAAAATGGCTTGGAGAAGAACCCTGAAAAGCAAAGAAAAATGTCTTAATTTTTTTTCGGTGGGGTTTTAAAGCTCGTCCAAAACGCAGTTACGCACTAGGGAGAACCAACATGACTCTCCCCGCGTGTGGGACTCGCCGAATGACTCAACCATACCCACTAAAAACCCCCCTGAATTACAACACAAAACTCAAATATCAACATATCTCAAATCATTACAAAAATTAAAAAAAGTAAGAAAGATGAAAATGAAAGATACCCTAACGTTCGAATTGAAAAGAGCAAGAGGTGACCAAGGATGGTCAGGAAAAAGAAAGGAGCCTAGCACAAGTGGAAGTAATGCCAGACTCTGCCCGGGAACACGTACTTACTAGATATAAGTCCCCTGGGGGGAAAATGTCTTACGAATAAGCGTATTTACTTCAAGCTACACACAGTAAACAAAACTGAACACATGTAGCTCACGCCAAGTAATTGATTTTGTTTGTGTATCCACTTTCAAACTCGTACCAAGTCTTGGAGATGTCCTTTACGCCATGGTTAGAAATTGAACTATTATAATATGTAGTATCTCATGGTTAGCATTAGACAGCACTAGTCATCCGCATCCTTTCTATAGTGCCAGAAACAAATTCTCCCGCGACGTAGTTCTGATTCCGACCAACATCCCAGCTAGGGCGCTGTGAACATCCCAAAATTGTGGACACGATTGTCTTGCAATACTTTTGCATAATGGGGAGGTCGTATAGAACGACAATCAGAACTACGATAAGAGACCGTGATTACATCATGCATCACGGCTGTACACCGTGGCATTTGGAGTATCACATCATCGTCATTTCATCGCAGCAGCTCAACAAGATTTCACCGAGCACAAAACCACTCAGCTTCGTATCATTTGAATTCTTCCTTATTTTAAATGGTTTATTTTGCTAGTTGAATTCTCATGTTATTAAATTATTTTGTGGGCATTTTGTCCCTCAACTCCTATCTCATACACCTTCACTTTGGTCCTTCAAAATCTCACATCGCTACCCCCAAATGTACCTAAATTCTCCCCCAATTTCTGTACAGAATGTATACGACATCCCCAACGCTTTTGAACTAGTGACAAGTCTTGTAGATGTCAGTAGCGCTGTGATGAGGATATGAACTATTATGGAGCGTAATACGTCAAAGTTAACGCAACTATTCTTCGTTGCACGGCGCATACATAAACTCTCCCGCGATGTGGTTTGGCTTTCGACCACCATCCAAGGGAGGGCGCCACAGTCATCCCTAAATTGTAGCACGATTTTCTTGCGATTTATTTGTCACATGGGAGAATCTTTTACGTGCGATATTCGGCAGTATGATCAAGTAGGTCGTGCTGAGGACTATCACACACTATTTGTTTATTTCGTGTCAGAAAACCTTCACAAGTATCAAATAATAAACACAAGCATAAAAGAACTTCCATCTCATCATATATTTCGGCAGTATTGTAAAAAATACACGCTCAGTGATTATTGGAATAATCAACATGCTATTGAAATGTAATGCAACTAAGTGCAGTACATAAAAATACATCATAGCAAACCAAGAGACCCAATATGTCTACAATGACTTGGTTTCTCGTTTCCATATGCTTGGTAAGTGCAGTACAGAACAGTATTGGATTGTTTGAACTAGAGGTGTTCCATACAGATCCAGTCCTGGAGGCAACGTCTCCACGACAGCTGTGAAGCAGTTCCACTAAACAATTCCGTTTCAACGAATATGTCACGACTGCCCTACTCGTTTCCGCTGAAATATTTTGTTGAAAAGAGTGAGCCTTTATTTGTGTTTTGACGATATGACATTCCAATGAGTATTTGTTTTCTCCATGTACTACTGTCAACAAGTATAACGTCGTAATTTATTATAACGATGTTACGTTGCAATGAAGCGACAGCGAGACGGTTCCAAGTGCAACTGTTCAGTCTGAGATTGGAGCGGTAACAGTTGCAACTGCTGAGCGTTGCAAGGAGACAGTTCCGGTAGCTACAAGTCAACTCTAGTTTTAACCACCTTGCATTAAACCATGGTTAAAAACATGGTTTAAACCACTTTTTTTAGTAAAATCCACTAGCTTCATTTTAATTACTACCGTATTTGGATACTTATTAATAAAAAGGTGGAAAGTGCCAAAATTTTAAAAAATTGAGATATTCTACTAAAAATGGAGGAAATAGTCATAGTGAATTACGTATCAAAATGCAAAGTCGACAGATTACTATAATAAAATGACGGCAGTACTAAGTCTCTGGTCGATATCATAAGAGAGCGCAATGTGCCATTCATTTGCCTTGATTCAATGGATTTGAAGTAAAGGAATGAAGGAACTTAAAATTCTGCAAACCAGTGAAGTATATAAGGGGTAAGAATCATAGTAAACTTGAGACTGGTCATAAAATTACGGTACTGAAGAACGGGAAGCATGTGAAAGACCAAAGCAGTGTTGTAAGTTATCCCATTAGTTAAGTCAATTACGACTGAAAAGAGGAAAAACAAACAGAGTGCGATTCATTGGACTTAACTCTTTTCACAAACTGTTTTCTTTTTCAATAATACATCATGAAACTTTTTTGAATGACAAAGAGATACCATTTGATCCTTTCTTTTTTGAAATTTGAGAAATAAACACGTATAATATAAATAGTTTTTTTTACAATATCTCAAGATTTCACGGATCTGGCACTTTGTACCTTTCTACTGATAAGTACCAATTTGTTGTTCACAATAATCATACATAGAAAAACCGTTATTAGATACACATATAGTGCACATGGTTTAAACAAACAAAAACTTTATACTATTCAACGAGCTTTTAACTCTTTCTTTTAACTCTGGTAAAGGAATATAACTTGTAATATGTTTCGAAATGAAAATACACTTACTGCTCAATATATCTGTAATTCATTTCACTAGCTCAGATTTCGAGTGATGCCTCCCAAGCCGACGAAAACGTTTGTTACTTACGCATATATTGTTATAGGAATCTTTTTGTGCCCAGGAATTGGGCGACTAGACCTCTCCTGTCCTACTGTGAATGTATTTTTACCTGAACTTGTATAGATATCATTGAGGCGCCATTTCTCTGCTGTACGAGCAGCTTTCACTTATCTTATTTTTCAGCTTCTAGAAAAATATCTTCGTCAACCGACACCATTTAACGACCTCATTGTGAGAGTGACAAAGACAATATATTTTCGGTGGACAGTTCGCAGTAAATGCTCGAAATGAATAGTAGAGCGCTCCTCTAACTCAGCATGTCACAAGTATGGCTTAAGCCGCCATTCAAGATGGCGGACGTGCCAACTCATGTGGTCACTATTATCCTCATAACTTTTGAATATGAATGTGTTCGCAGAGTGCTATCGTGTACGATGTGGCGAGAGGTTTCTCATGGCCGTGGAGTTCGAACCCCGAACCTCCGAAACTGAAATGCCCCAAAGAATGTGAGTGTGAGAGTGCGGTGTTCCATTGCGCACACAGAAGACTCAAGGTACGTCACTCAACGACGCTTGAGTGAAAATATCCACAAATTCCGAAACCAAAAGGGTCCGACCCACGAGAAAGTCCCTGAACTGATCTCCGGAAATGATGTTTCAATCAGTGTTTCGCACTAAGCCAAAAATATTTTCTAAAAGAAACTTAAGAAATTTTTGGGTTATAAAGACGTATTTACGCGCTGAAGACCCTTCTGTCTGTGGTATTTCCACTGGGCGCTCACCTACAGGTCATGACATTTGACTGTTCTGTGGGGATGTTTTACGCTGATACAATCCACACCACTCGCTCTCATAGACTTAAATTTAAATAGACCCAACAGACTTATGCACTGGTTGTCCGAAGGGGAAAACGATGTAAGGAGCTTGTTTCTCGCTTTACCCCCTCCAAGCGGGTGTACGAGTGAGAGGGAGATCCCCAACTTCTGTCTCGTGATATCACGGACAACCTACAGCAGAGACAGTAGGGTATATTTATATTTACATCTATGCTAGCCCTCGATGACTATGAAACGATACTGAACTATTTCCAAGTAGCGTGACATCTGTGACATCTGTGAAGGTCAGCTGAGGAAGAATGTGAGGTTAGGTTAGGGGTCAGCAGAGGACGATGTTTGCAAGTTTGGAATATACGTACGGTACATACTTAGACTGCACCATCCTTTCGAAGGAAGTAGATGGAAAGGGATTGCCCTGTACTAGGGGAGGAAAAGTTGCATTATCAGCGGCCACGATAAAATGGTGACGGACTGGCACTCGGACCCGGGATCTCATACTATGACCGTGGATGAACTACCACTACACTGACTTGTCCGGAGTTCGAGTCCGTCGCTTTTCACCTGATCCTTGATAATGCACAGAAGTAAATATTTTTTTAAAATTTATTTTCCTCCTTATACCATACTACAAAGTCAATACATGCAATAACATAATTTGTCGTTTGTTTCGACATTAGACGAAAATTGATTCTAGTATAACAATCAGATGATGCTACTGGCTAAAATACATGTTGAAGAGATCAAACAATCATTACAGACATTATATCAATATTCCCTAGAGAGCAATTCGAATTCGTGTCATCTTAATTACATAGGATCACGTACAACATCAACATTCGCACACAATCACTAGCTTAACCCTGCGATGGGCGCGCCGCCGCACTGCAAGGGGCAAATTATTTTGGGCTCATTCTGAGAACTTGGTGAGATGCTTTGTTGACTATATCAACGCTATGTCGCGCCAAATAATCTACTTTTTCCCCTTATTTGTTAGTTGTGCATTGCCCTTAGAAAAGTGAGCTGCGAGTAATATCGTACTGAGTGTAGCGCGTGCCCACTGACGTTTATATTTTTCACGTCAATCGCGACACACTCTTTGCTATATAAGTATTATTTACATTGTCTTTTTTTCAATTTATTCATCGTTAACACTCGTTTCCAATCAATCTAATTTGTAATAAATGAGTACTCGTTGATATTTTGCGTGTGTTATTTGTGTTTTTTATAATATTTATATTTTTTTCATATGCCCAGTTATTCATTAAGCTTGCTCATTTGTTTGAATCATTTCTTATGGTCTGCACAAACATGATTATCTTTTATGTATCCGAAGTAAGATAAGGGATCACACGTGTGGATCAAGGAACTTTTCTGAAACCGGTGGGGGGTGCATGCGCAACCGATTCGAAATTCCCCCGCGTTGTCAAACTACTACTTCTTGAATTCGCAACCACACATACTCATGTGAGACGGGATACACAAGGGATAATGGGGATAGTGGTGATAGTTGCTTTTACCGGTATAACACGTGACGGAAACACTCGACCTTAACCTGGATTCCAACCCAGAACCCTAGGCTCACGGAGAGACGTGAGCGTTAACACCGATTGAGCCACCGCGTCTCTCATTCTTCAATAAATATTCCTCTCCTGTTTCAGGCTCCACCGAAGGGCAGATGGCCTGATGTTTGGATTCTGCACTTGGAGAATAACTCTATCCAATGGTTGGCTCATGATGCGTTGGTTGGTTTCCCGCAACTCAGAGAGATACATCTCTGCATGAACAAGTAAGACATGATAGCCACATATAAAGCTAAGTAACCCCATCGAACTATAGTACTGGCACGCGCACCGTAAGACAGTGTATTGCGACTTCGAGCTCTTACGAATGATTCAAGAAATATCCAATATAATATTAATAGTTATATTATGCTTTTCCTTTATTTACAAAGGTGTTTGGTGCCGTAGTTTTACGTCATGCATGTGTTGGATAACGTCATTCACACTCAGAGCATGGCGAAGGTTTTCAATGTCACACGTGTGATCGGTGACGACGATCGTCATGCGAGTCGTTAGCGTAACCACTTGGAGACAAGGAACAAGACACTTGCCTCTCAATAGTCAGAAAATAAAAATTGAAGTAAAGAATAAAACAAATTATCCAAGAATGCAATTCAATTTTGTATGTGCATGTCACCTATATGGTGTATCAATTCACATGCGAATCTATCATTCATTTTATTAGTTGGAAACATTTAATTGAAAATGATGTGAAATGATACCACCGCTGCTTCGGTATTTTGGCATATTACCGTCAGGTGTGCCGTGTGGGATGGGTGACTTCGTTCCACGTCACACGAGTGGCGGATGACGTCGTTAAACGGCACATGTTTCGTCTCTGAACGTCGCTCGCGCATGCGCAGGCTTGTGGAGCTGGACCTGAACGTTTTCGGCTTCGGCACTCCGCTCCTGGCGTCGCTGTACGCTACGGAGAATATGATCGACAGCGTCAGCGGATCGATGAGTCGAAAGCTGCCTCTGCTGTCGCGGATAGACCTGTCTCGCAATCGCCTGCACGTGCCTCCGTCTCTCGACCCCATCAGTTCGTCGGCGCCGTCACTGCTAGAATTGTATCTCTCGGGGAACCCCCTGAACAACACTGGGAGCGGCCCGACGAATATAGTGAAGACGACGGTTCCTGTGCCTGTGGTGTCGTACACACCGACGTTGCGAGTGTTAGATATAAGTGCTGCGAACCTACGGAGTGAGTATTCTACAAAAGAAACTATAGTTGAATTAAAACTAGAAAGGGACTGGGAGCGCCGTTCCTTTTGGACAGCCAATCCCAGTAATTGTCATACACGTACGCTTTTGAGAACACCCTACTTCAGCAAATGAGGTTAGAGGTGAAGCCGCTGCCACAAACTCGGGGTCCTAGCGATTCACTATCTACAGGTACATGTAGTTTGATTTTTTTGACAATATAATTCGTATGAGTTATTCTTTGCTCTGTAATACAGATCTCACACCGCATGCGCTGATTGGAGTCCCGAGCGTCGAATCGTTGAACTTGGCCAATAACTCGTTGACCAGCCTGGGGCTTGCGATTCGCAACATGAAACAACTGAATGAACTTGACCTCTCATACAACAAACTGACAGAGATCGAACCTCAGACGCTACCCACATTTCGTCGCTTGCAATATTTGTGGCTGGTGGGGAATCCCATCAAATACGTGGATCCGGATTTACTGGAGGTGTGTGTGTTGTACACTGTTGCCAACGTTACGATATAAGCGATGCGAAAAAGTGTTACCAACGTGACTTTAGTTGTGAAGTACAAAGGCCACAATGATAAAGGGTCTTTCTACCACACCCGTGCTTCCCGTCCCCCGTCCCCAAGGAATCTGACTTTTTTGTATCGAGCGAGTTACCGAACTCGATATATATATTTTTTTAAATTTGATTCACAATATCTAGAAACCTGTTCCTAGTTAACATAACCGGGATTTTCATTACTTGTCACTACTTATCCTTTCCATTGCATTTCGTCCCGTATGGTAAAGGATTTTTATAAGCAGCGCATTGTTATTCTATATAGAAGTGCATTTCAAACCACGCAAATGCAAGTACAAGTCTGAAAACAAAATAAATATTTTATTTCCACTATTAATAAAACGAGTGATTCCTTGGAAGACGAAACTATCAAGGGGGGAGCAAAGTTGACAAAGTTTCGCCCCTCCCCCCAAGATCACTTGCTAGATCCGCCCCTGCACATGTATCGGGGGATCCCCATTCCCAGGAGGTTGTCTATAAGTTAGGTTATGCAAAAATTAGCAATTTTTCAAACCCCCTCACCCCTCCATGACGTATGTGTAGCGATACCTCTTACCGTCGAGTTTATTGTGAAATACCAAAACATCGAGTGAGTCTACAGCCTTCATGGAAGGAAACCACCACTAGCATCCTTTGGGAATGGAGTGGAAATGGGTTTATGTGAAGCTCCAATGACATTATGTCATCTTTCATATCACATGAGGTGTACGACTCCCCTAGAAGCCAGGATTGAGAAAAGTGTGGCACATATGGTCAAAAATGTTCGCCAAGAAAGGCTTTTACGAAAATCTACCTCTAAGGGAGTGATGTGAGGGTTGGAAGGTTGTATGAAGGTCTTATGTTTCTAATATTTGAGTTGCTATTTAGATTAGCTGTTTGATTTGCGTATTCAGAAGCTTAATGAGATACCTGTTAATATTTGTACTTTTTTTGTTCGTTTTGTTTTGTTTTGCGTAACAATGTCATACAGTCATTACTCATATTTATATTGTCATTCCACCTAACATTCGTTTCATTATTGTAACTTGCAATGGTTATTTTTCGACAAAAGAAATTTCTATACATTGTCGAAAATATTTTCAGTCTTCATCGATAATTCTGCACAGCTTCATCCAAACATGAAAATATTCAGATGAAAATCGGTCATGAAAAAAAGGCGTCAAAATCGCGACCAGCCCTATTACCGGTCTCTCGGGAGGGGGATGCCATACAAAAATTAACAGAAATAGCATCCGTGACGAGTTGAGAGTTTTCGGCATCGCTGAGCAGATGTGATATCCCGATACACACCAATAACATCAAACCACCAAAATTAATTGATATAATTCTCACTGTACATTAACTGGAACTTGAGAAAGAATAAAGTTGCAGATATTTTGAGCAAAGCCGCACATACTCAGGTAGTTGATAACAATTCCTTCAAAAGTTTGGTTATGGGAAAAGAGTGTTTGTTTGATACCCAAGTCCCGAGAGACTATCATAGCAGCGGTCTCCGTGAGTACTTGCGTAGCTAGTCCACGTCAATGTCGTCTTTCGTGATCCGAGTCCTTGTTTTGTCTACGATGCGCTGGTATCCGGAAGTGGCTTGTGGGACATTCAGTGAGTATTGGATACCGAACGATGCGGATGTACCTTTTAGATTCATTCTGCTTACCCCATAGCGAGAATTACACAAGTTGAGAGCTTATATGTGAATGGAGGTGCTGTGCGAACACCCATCGTGGGCCTGGTTTTTCTCCGGGTACTAGCGGATTTTCCATAGGTGGGTGTGTCATTTAATACTCTTGTTATTATGATTAATCTCGAATTTTGACTGCGCATTATATCTACTCCTTTTGGAATACTCAATTGATAACTAAGTTTTTTTTAAATCACGGTTTTTTGTGGGGCTTTACGGCTCATGTCGACATCAAAGGTCATTGCAGTCCTAAAAACTCGTACATGTAGGGAAAATGCAGTTGCGCACTAGGGAGAGCCAACATGACTCTCCCCACGTGTGGGACTCGCCGAATGACTCAACCATACCCACTAAAAACCCTCCTGATTTACAACATACCAAAACATATCTCACAACATACATCAAAACATTGAGGAAAAAGGATTAAGGGTGACAAGAAATGAGGGGTAAGACAAAAAATTAGAGGGATGGGAAGAAATGAGGAAAATGAAAGATACCCTAGCCTTAATAGAGTCGGGATCGAAAAGAACACGAGGTGACCAAGGAAGGTCAGGAAAGAGAAAGGAAGGAGCCGTGCACAAGTAAGTGGAAGTAATGCCAGACTCAGCTCCGGGCCTCGTGTTTGCCAAACACGTACTTACTAGATGTAAGTCCCCTGGGGGGAATTATGAGTATTAAATCCGCCACTGCCCTTGGGCCCTTGATCGGAATTGGTGGGACGGTCGGTCCCTCGCTTGTTCTTAGTTTATTATCTCCCACGTGGTCATTATCAGTTTGCAACTGTTGTTTGGACAATTAAGTTTATTTCATATTGCCTCCATTGCGTTATGAAACATTCCGGTATTCAATCAGAGAAAATCGAACGAGTCAATATTCATAGTATCTAACATATCTACATTCCGTATATGAACATGTGGACTACAAGATGAAAGAAGCGACCAGTATGTTGGTTTTTCAATATTTCATTTTTAATGGATGGTAAGGCGTGAAAACGTATGAACGTGTCCATAGCAATTTTCGATATAAGTCGACAGCTCTCGAGAATTGCAAAAGTCACATCCATACATAACAGTAAATGTCTTTACCAAACCTGAACTAATACATATCACGTACACAAAAATTAAAAATAAAAACAATTATATTTTTAACATAACGTTCCCACTCTCGATTTGGGTCTTCGTAAGGTGTAACAATATTTTTGTTTGATGAAAAATGATCAAGAGTGGACATTACTCAATGTCCATCAACTCATCCCTACATTATGTATGCATAGTTATGTACATGTGAGGAGTGGCGGACCTCAACTTTTAACCGATAAAATTGAAGTTGATAAATGGCATACCTTTAAAAGTGTTACCAGATTATTAATTGTTATAACTGTTATTGTTAATAATGTGAAATGATTTATATTTACCTCCACAATATAGCAAGAAAAAGACTTACTACGTTACTAAGAATTTATTTCGATTTAAGCCCTAAAACACAACTGTTCCCTCACACTTCCCAACCAGAATTGCTGCCCTCGACTGCGGTCGCCTGGTAGCCACCCTCACAGGAACACCCCTAACAAACATGCATACTCTTGAACACGACCACCAGTGCAGAATTCTTTCTCGCGGTGAGAAAGCAATTCATTCTCGCACCCTCATAAAGAGAGGCATGGCCGCAACCCCAAATACGAGAGTCTCCATGGTTCCAACCAAACATTCCTACATTAATAATATAATTTTTATTATTAATAATACCGGATTAATAAAATTAATAATACCAGATTGATAAAATTAATCACACCATATTAACAACTTATAAAATAATTGTTATCGTTATTAATAAATTAAATTGTTAATTATTTATTTGGTGCATTTTATTTAAAGGTAATATTTATAAAATTTGCTGTTGTAAAGCGATAATGTTTTAACAAAAGTGCTCCCCTTGATTACGGTCTAGATCCGTGAGTGATAATTAGTATGTACGAGTTCTGTATGAAAATGTAACGGTGTCATTGTGTTGTGATTATATACAACCCTGAAGGACAAATGTCCGAAAAGTCGGTAGCATGAATAACGTTAAATTTCGACGACCCAATGATTTGGCCTCGGGCTATTGAGCAGTGCGTGAACCATCATTGGTTGTATAGGACGCGATGGCGGAAGTGGCGACGGTGGACGCGTGTGGAACGATCGCCGCGTGTACCGACGGATTGGACGACTTGTACGCGTGGGCCGAGGAGCGTTCGGTGCGCGTGTACGGAGATTGCGACGGGAACGCGACGCGCCCCGGCACGCGCGTGGAAAGGAGTATCGGACAGGGAGGCTTCAGCTGGTGATGAGGAGCGAGCGGGGAACAAGTAAAGAATGATTTGCTCTATTATTTACTCTTGTTAAGGTACAAATACATGGGTAGTGTTTCTGGTCAGTTTTTCTATCAGCAGTAGCGGATCTAGGGGGGGAGGGTCTAGGAGAGCTATAGCCCCTCCCCCATTGGACGTGAACTCTTAACAGAATGTTGAAGTTGATAAATGGCATACCTTTAAAAGTGTTACCAGATTAATAATTGTTATTGTTAATAATATATTTTTATTATTAACAATTCCAGATTCATAAAATTAGTAATACTAGATTAATAAAATTAATAACACCATATTCATAACTTTAATAAATAATTGTTATTGTTATTAATAATACCAGATAGTTAACTGTCATATATTAATTTTTTGCATTTTATTGAAAGGTAACTTTTATAAAATGTGTGTTGTAAAACCGTAATTTTAAACAAAAATGTTCTAGATCCGCCGCTGTCCATCAGCGTTGTCAGTAGAGTGTAACACAGTCGTCAGTGAGCACTGACTGCTATCTCGTTGTCAGTGAGCACTGACTGACGTATACTGGACGTCATGTTTCTTTGCCTTTGAGAAATTTAACTGAAGAGAAAAAAAAACATGAATGTAAACGCACAGTGAAGAAGTAGCAGTAAATTACAGTGTTACTTTGATGTTGGTATAGCGCTTGTGCAAATCATTTCAGTTTCGACACTCCAGATTCTACTCACATCAATGGAAAGATTCCTGTGTTTGAATTTTTTTTTTTTTCTGCCTGTTTTGATTCAACATTTTCACCAGGTATTAATTATCAATTAACAGACATGATTTCTTTCTTAAATCTCTAATGACATCAATTTTTTTAGAGTAAAGTTTATTAGTATTACCATTACCTTTCTGGATTCTTTCTCGGTAGAAACTAGAAACATTCAACCACCCAATAGATGGTATTGGGATTGGGTTCTATCGATACAGAAAGAAAATTCATCCTGGTCTGTAAGACGAGTTATTTATTAATTCGAAAATTTTCGGACGACGTGATGTTTCTGCAGGAGGACAGCTTTTAGTGCAACCTTGTTGTTGTTGTTATTATTATTATATTATTGTTGTTGTAATTGTTATTACAGTGAGACACGGATGGACGATTCCGGAGCAACACTTGGGTTTCCAGCGAGTGCAAGTCAAACTCAACGAGAATTGATTCAATCACGCAAGTTAGAAATGGATCCGAAAGGAGCGTGCTTAATGGATTAGGGGACACTGTTATGAATGCGTCCTCCCATTCCGCTCTTCTCTGATTAATTTCACATCCAAATTTTGAAACGTAGCGTTTTCAACAATTTTTCGTGTTGTTATAAATCTCAACACCAATTCATTGTTACTTCATCAGCTTACTTCAGAATTTGAGTTCAACATGTTCAAATATGGTGATGATTTAACAATTATTTTTTCTTAAATTCGTGGAAATATCTACAGGATTTAACAGTATTGTCAATTTCATAAACAGGAAAATGAAAGAATTTGCAGAACTCAACACCAAGTAACAGCATTGGAATCAATAAATTCTATTCCACTATCGTTATGTTTTTCCAATACTCATTTCTATTATTCTTCCACTTCTATATCTCTGATCATTTTCCAATAAGATTTTATGCATTGGACCAGACACGGTCCCCAATTTACAATCCAGCAAAATCTCGTCTTAATAAGTTTATTCTCACTTAGAACCCAACGTTTGAATAAGCAAAAAAAGAGAAACTTCTCGTGTATTGAGTGTTTTCGCAATATCAGTCTCATAGGGCGATGTAATTTACCGCTATGTTGGAACTCTGTGGAACCAAACAAGTTGCCACGTCTCCACTCCATTGCCATGTCTCATCTTCCGTAACGCAGTCACGCTGCCATGTCACCGCTACGTCAACACGAACACTCCATTCTGCAAAAGTGCAGGATACGCAAAACAAACATTTGCCTCGAAGTTTTTGTTAGGTTTTTTTCCCCTCGTTTTAAAACATTCAATAGTGGCGCAGGGGGGGGGGGATTTTGTGTTTCATAGGATGGTCAACAGTCTGCCATCAAGAAGCCCTGTTTCCTTCTCGCCAAAGCAAGAGAACTGGTTCCTCGACATGTGTGTGTGTATGCAATCAATAATACACACTATAATACTATTATTCAGTGAATGCAACAATTGTAAGAACTATTATTCTCAATAAAGTTTTTTTAATTGCTCAATCTTCTATTCTCGTTTTCTAACAACACTCGATGGAAAGCAGAGTTAATTCATTCAAGTCAAGGTTAGTTTGTAAATGTACATTTGTAAATACAATCGCTTACAAAGCATCATTGACATACGTTTGATGCGATTAATGAATGCCACCGAGATCGAATATATTATCTTTGTGATGGGTAAAATTCGTTTATTTTTCTTTCATCTTATTCAACATTACATTTTTGACAGTTTGTATACGAATCTCGGAATATTAATTACGAGATTTTGCAGTCCACGAAAACTTTTCCATTCTCTTACATAATTATTCAAATTTGTAATTCGGTAACACAAAAGTTTTACTCGGCTCCTCTAACACATGAGTTTTCTTATTCTTTCCTCTAAGAATTAATCATGTTACGTCGAATGAAAATGGGAGACGGGACCGGGGTTCGAACCCGGGACCTTGAGCCCCGTTCCCGTCTCCCATTTTCATTCGACGTAACATGATTAATCTCTTTCCTGGCGGTGAGGTTCCCCGCAATCTAAGAGATTCCTCTAAGAATATAAAAGAGGGCCTTACGCAGGTATCTTCCTAGCAACCATTCCGCCAAAGAAGATTACATACGAACAATCGGCGCATGAGCATCTTTTCTGTCTCACAAATAAGGTTATTTCATGTTTGTTTGTTTATTTATTATATGCCTTTTGGCAAAAGGAGGTTCAGGCCATGAGGCCTGCTCTTCCACCTAACCGTTGGACTTGGGTAAGGGAGTTGGGAAGAAGAGGTGTATTGTTGTCAAAGAACTTATGGTTCCGAACCGACATCTGTCTGGAGTAGGTGAGGGAAACCCTAACTGAAAACCTCAGCCATTTCGACTGAAAGGACTGTCGGGGAGTTGTTCATCTTTATAAGTGCTTGGTTGATATTAATGAACTAAGCGTGTTTTGGAATGAATCCCCACAAATTATAAAAGATAAGAGAAGGTAAAATTCTATGCAAACATGAATTCAATTTAAAAGCGCGGGATATTTAATGTGTGCTGAACTAAGACAAGAAAACATACATAATGAGTTACATGAAATAATGCTTGGTCATTAGTCATATGTCTTGTAGTAGAAATTGAACAGTTAAATCAGTTCCCGATGAAGCATAGATCAGTATAGATTACTCACATGTAGAAATACTCAAAAGTTCATCCAATATGAGGAAATCACTGAATTTAATGCGTGAACGATTTCCTTGAATAAGAATTCGGTGAGTACAAGGTTTTAACACCGAATTGAACTTAGCACTGAATAAAACGCTAGCGTGTACGTGGGTACTGATCACCCACACAAGAACGCGGGGCGTAATGTCACTCGGAAGAAAGTGCGCCGCACAAGCGTGAAGCGCGCAGTAGAATGAGTTCTGGTTCTTCAGCCAATCACTTCAGTTGCTAGGTCCTATAATCAACCGGGTCTCCTGTGGTGTGCATGACTTCGTGGGAGTGGGTTTGACAATTGCAAGTTAAATGTTATGTAGCTACCGCTACAGGAGGATCACACTCGCGCTCTACCGCTCAGCCAATGGGAGCGTGGAAGCGAACACGCTACCACTACACCACCGATGTCTGTAAAGTATGTTTTCCGTCTCCTTTCAAATGCGTTTTGTATATTAATTTTAATAACATATGCAGATAATTTTTCATCTTCTACGTTCCGGAACGACGCGACGGCCAGGAACTCGAACCCAGGACCCTCTGCCATGGTTGCAGGTGTGCTACCGCTGCACCACCCGTCTTGACTCCCAACTGACCTGCTTCGGCGAACCTGCGCCACACGTCATGAAGCTATAAGGGGAGATATGCCCTAGGGGAAGTGACCACAGATGTCCCTGTACTGGGAGAACCGGGACCCGAACCCTGTTTCCACGTACGAGGTTCTGGGTTCGGGTCCCGGTTCATCGCAACTTTCACCTGGTCGTAGATGATCCAAACTTCTCTTCCCGAGGAGGTACTAGGGAGTTGTGGGTTATTAGTGATCATTTTGTCATTTATACTCCTTTAAAAATTATTGATATTATTGACATTTAATTTATCATATCTTCTCTTTGTGAAGTTGCTTTGGTTGATATACAGTTTTGTATTTGTATGTTCACTAAAATGACTATTACGAGATCGATATTATCTATACTGTGCAAAATACACATATATACAAGCATCAAAATACATATTAATATGATTCTGCAGTCATTTTCAACATGTTTCTACATTTATACCTAATGCTGACCCACCCAAAGGAAGATTTAATGTCTTTTTGTATTTAAGGGGGATTACTCGAGATTTGAAAGAAAAATGAGAGTGATGGAGCGATTCTCGCCCCGCAAAGGATTGAGCGCGTCAAAAATCATAAGGATGCAGAGGTCTAGTGTTTGGAACATCCGTCTCGTGTGTGTGTGCTACTGGTAACCACAAACCTGAACAGATTCCTCCCCTCTTTTGCTCTGGAATCCATCATAGAGAATCATCCGTCTAGCTCCAACATAGAGAAGTATCACCCTGTATTAGCGGGTCGCATACATGGCCCACGACACTTTGTTTACGGTCCGCGAGTTCTAGTGCATTTTACATCAAACAATGGGAGAGGGGGCACAAAATTGTGTTAATTCATATTTTACATGGCATGTTCGGAGAGATAAAATAGAAACTTTTGCCCAATATCGACCCGTCATACACTGTTTTTAAAAAATTATTACACTACTGAATATAGAATATACTTTAAAAAAATATAATATATATTTTTCCCAACTTGAAATAATATAAATTTGTTGATGATAATCAAAATACCACATTATTTATAAATAAATAGTTTAATTCATCTAGTACATTTTGCCGAACCCCATCCCGTGCTGGCTCGATCGGTCGAAACTTGAAAGTAACAGAAACCTACACAAAATTACATCCGCATTCAAAGAAAAATTGGTAGTGAGAATTGATATATTTTACCCTTCAGTACACCTCTCAACAGGTCTGAATTTTATTTGCTAACATTGTCCGGTGTTCTTATATAATATTCTAAATTCCTACATGTTAGTTTCTCTACTTCCGTGTTATTAACATAATTATCACGAAGAAGTCTACAAATATAGACAGTTTTAACTATTGTATGCGACGAACTATTTTAAAATCCAGACATAAGGAAAATACACTTTACACAGAATGCATAATACACAAATCGCATAGCTAAGACCTCTAAATTCTTTGATTTTCAATTCGCATTGAGGTTATGTACCTGAAAACAACGTTTTCCACGACCCTTATATAATTTTGCTTCTACGATTCGGTCGCGTAGATTATACACGCTCAGTGGACAGTCCGCCTCACATAACCTCACAATTGAACTCTGGCAAACACATTACTAAGCTTCACAGTCAATTAGTCATGGGAGTGAAGATTCAGATCTACAGATAAGCAACCTATTTTATTTGTTTTTCTAGTCTTGTAATTCATAAATATTAGCCACACTTTACTTTTTTGTTGCAATATCCCTAAAGAAACGTTTTGAAACATGTAAAAAGAATCGGAAAGAGACCGGATGGGAAATGTGTGTGTGGAACAGGAGATGAGATGCCAGACCACGAACTCTAAGAATGTAATATGTGTGATATGGAAAGAAGAGATAAATAATATGTAAGATACCCGATTAGAGATGGAGAAATTAAAAAAATTACGGAAGAAAACATCTTACTAAGAATGAAGAGCGTTTCAAAAACTTTAAGATCACGACAAAAAAACTTCACACACAAAGTCTTATATTCACTTCGTTAGAAATGTAGTAAATAATATAAGATACTTATATTTAATGTTAGCACTTCACTTGTCGTTGCGGTTTGCTGTATTTGGCAAAATAAAATTGACGTATTCACAAGTATCTCAAAGATGCCATCCTCACATGGTCCGAACACGCAAATAACTCAATAATACGAAATATATTTACTTATGCCAATGATGTACGGGGTGTATTTGATATTCAAGAAATATTTACACTGTGTAGTTATTCCAGTCCGTATAAAACAAAATTATAGAATAAAAAAGTCAAAATATATTTGTTAAAGAACCAGAATACCAACAAATCACGATCACGCGCCCTCTACTGAGCGAGAAATGGCAAACCAAGTGTGAACGGTTCGCGCAAATATTTGCCTTATTTGAGTCCTTGGATGTGCGACTAAAAACCGACAAAGGGACGAATACGGTTGTTCGCGTGTCTCCCACCATAGAGCAAATACATAAAACACAGACAAATAGCTCATCTCCTCTTGGCCATGTTGGCAAATACACAAATACTCTACGCCAAGTGGAGTGCCAACATTAAGTATAAGTATATTATATTATTAGCCACGTTTAATACAAGGGGGGGGATAAATTTTATAAATATTATTGTAAACATTACAAATATTATAGCGATTTTGTATTTTAATACAATAGATAAATAATAATTCATTAAATAGTAATCACATTTATTGTTTAAAATTGCAAATACATATTAAGCGATAAAGATACATTTTATCTATTTCAATATTAACTGATGAAAGTTCAGATCCGATTGAATAATATAAAATGTATCTTTATCCTTTAATATGTATCAGTGGCGGATACACACATGACCTGAACTTTTAACAGATAAAATTGACGTCGATAAATGGCATAATTTGTGAAAGTGTTACCTGATTAATAACTGTTATTAGTTATAATTGATATTGTTATCAATGATACCAGATCAATAAAATTATCAATACCATATTAATAACTTTAATAAATAATTACTATTNAGCGCATGAGCGCGCAAAGCTCAAGGTCCCGGGTTCGATCCCCGGTCCCGTCTCCCATTTTCATTCGACGTAACATGTTTAATCTGTTACCTGGCGGTGAGGTTCACCGCAATCTAAGAGATTTCTATATAAAATTTGTGTAGTAAAACCATAATAAAATTGAAACAAAAATGCTTCCCGGTTAGTCCCTCCCCTTGATCACGGTCTAGATCCGTCACTATTTGCCATTTGCTATAGCGCCCCTGATCAAATGTCCCATGTGGCGTCTTCGCCTGCACGGTCTGTCTCCTTTGCCTCCCCGCCTCGTAGTTCTCCCTCCGCTTGTTCGTCGTTAGAACGTTGCAGAGCGTCCTTGACTTCGCCAAGGTCACCAGGAGCAGTCGTCTTAGCAGCGGGAGCACCGCGGCGACGCCGGAGCTGGCGGGGAAAGAGGGTGATTGATGGGAAAGGGGTGTCGAAGAGAAGAGGGAGAGGGGCCGTCGGAACCCGAACCCGGCCCCCCCGGCCGAGGGGACCGGGTCCCGGCCGCCGAACGGCCATCGCTTCGGAGCTTCTCGCTCCAAGTCTTCTGGGATCGCCGTTTGGAGCGTCGATAGCGTTGGCGTGAATCGGAGAGAGATTTCAAGGGATCTGAAGGGGAAGCGGTTAGTTCCAACTGAATCACTATTTTCATGCCGCCATTTTACTCAAACTCGGCTGATGCATGTTGTAAGTTCCACGAAAACGCATCGACGACAACATTACTTCGAATTTTGTTTTCAGAAGAAAGTACAAGTTTTTTATATGAAATATCGAGATAATAACAAATATTTTCTGTAACTTTGCTTAAAAGACATATTCTTATAGTGCTTGAGTTGGTAATAATCGTAGAATTATTGTGTCTTATTTGGGTAAATAATAAATATCAGTGAATACTTTCACCATATTCATTTCGTTCATTTTGTCAACCGGATAGTGTTAGTATTATCAATATTTCGTACAACTACTACTTTCTTCTTAAAACAAAATCCGAAGTAATGTTGTAGTCCATGCGTTTTCATTGTACTTACAAAATGCTTAGGCCGAATTTGCACCAAAATGGCGGCATGAGAATACCTATTCTTATAGTGTCTTAGTTCCAACTAGAGATAGACATATGCAGTGATGCATTCAATGTGCTGTAAACATTCCGTTAAACTTGCTCATTGCTAGTTTAATTTTAAATAATTAAAAAATCATCATTTATGATTACAGAGACGATTTGGATTTTCATCATGTTATAAATATTATATTCCAATAGTAGAAAACCGATTCGAAATCTGGAAAAAGTATGTAATTATTTTCGTGTGATCGTTTGACATCGTCATTTTACGTACACTGCAATAATAAATGTATTCGTGTTCCTCATTTTAATGGTAGTATAAAAAAGAATGATCAAAGAATTAAAACCAAATGCTTTATTCAAAATCAATATGCGTTTGCATTTGTGTAATTGCAGTTAAAGAACATAACCTTAGTTTATTTACGTATGTTTCGAAGAAATTATATATTCAATACCTAACTTCTGCACCGTAAAATCTGTTATATTAAAATGTACACATTTTTCATTGAAACTCTCAAGATCTTAAATTCATAAGCTAGGAATTCGCAATACTAAACAAATTTTACGAAATCAAACTTGTACTTTACATGTCAATATGTCAGTGTAACACAAAAATGGCGTCGTGCGTATGCTCACCGCTATAGAAGTAATGGCGTCGTGCGTATGCTCACCGCTATACTCCAACTAGAGGAAGAAATCTATCGATAGTACTATCGATAAAAAAATCTGCTATGTCCTTCACTCAACCTATCCACAGTAGCAAACAATCATGCCGAAGTCTACATTCAGTGCAATTCACAAAAGCGTCGAACAATAATTAATGGAAAAATATTATGACCACATTAAAGTTACACTTTATAATAACACAGGTCCTTTATTTGTGTTTCTTCAAAAAGCCATTTTTTGGAATTGACAATTGAAAACATAGATTATTAAAAAACGTTAGACAGTAAATTTCATTTAAACAGCGATGATTATCGATAGTTTCGACTATCGACGACCATCCATAGTTAATAGTCGACTATCGCCAGTTTGAATCCTCGCTCATCTCTTCAGAGCTGTCTCCTATAGCTTTCCTATATCATTGACAAACTCCACGGAATGGTTGCTAAATCGCCCATTCCGTTAGTGACTGGAAACGTATTGCAATATCTTCTTTGACACTCGGTAGCAGTAATTTGACTTTTTTTTTCTACTTTGGATACTAGATCGGGAGAAGATTTCCATTCGTACTAAGAATTTTAAGAGACAGAAATACATTGAATTCCCGATAGTTGTAAAACGCTTTTCAACAATAAAAACTACGATTGTGCACATATAAGTTTTAATGACCTGAAATGTATGGTTACAAGATCATATACAGTTTTTTAAACCTAGATAGATATTCCAAAGAACAAAATTAGGGAACCAAGCATATATTGAGTTGACTACTTTATCAAATCATGAATTAAAATTTCCACCAAGCAAACCATATTAAATGTAGGTGTATTAAGCTATCAATTTTACCGTTATTAGACTTGATGGGACAAGATTTGGCTACGTTATCTCTTGGCGAATAGGGTAGGAGATATGTAACGACCCGATATTTTGGGTAGCCGGGAAAATCATGGTGACGAACCGATATTTGTCTGAAGTAGGTGAGGGAAACCCCAGCTGAAAACCTCACCCAGTTCGGCCGAGCAGGATTTGAACCCGCATGTTTGAAGCGATAATTAACACGTCTCTTTTACACGAAAGCCGTTTCTCTACGTATCAGCGGGGAAGCAGAGTCGCGCACCTACTCCGTGCTAGTGATCTAGTCTAGTAATTACACCGGTCTCATCGAATTGATTAACATAGAAATTATGGCACGATGAAACGTGGTCAGTGGCTCTATTTCGAAGACGAGGAAATCGTTATTAGTGACTTCAACTTCGGTTTGAACAAGCGGTGTAAAGTAAACCAATTTTGATGGTAGAGGATCTTAATGTAGAGAAAATAGAATCTTAGACGATTAGTGGTAAGTGATGGCGAAAATAATGTAGTTATAGTGTATGATATTGATTCTTTACTTAATAGCGCTTGTTTTGGTAAATACATTTAAGTAATAAAACTATTAGCAATTTTTGAAACTTATAGGGGAAGAAGAAAGTTACATTTACATAAAGAGAGGTCCGCAACCTGTAGCTCTTTAATAAAATTGTGTTAAACACCCTTAACGAGTATCTTCATTTAATTTTTTCCCTCTTAAACAGCATTAATTCCAACCTTTTTGACAGCATTAATGGCATTAAAATATAACGTTCTTTTTGTTCACTAATTTTAAATTGAACGAAAAGTAAATTATATTTTAATGTCATTATTGCTGTTAAAAATAACCAATTATAAAACAAGGGTTCTAATAACCTTGACGTTGGCGATCCCGAAAGCCCCATTAAAAAACTTAAAACATTATATTGGGTATCTAAGCGGTCCGAGAGGGTGAAAAAGTTACCAACCTCTGAAGTAGAGGATAAATTTAAAAAATCTGGAGTGCGCCTCACTCAAATTTCCAATAACAATTTATTATAAAAAACATGGCACTTAATTATTATTAAAATTTTAAGAAATAGGAATCACACCGAAAACATAACATAATATAATTATTAAACTTGACACACTAAAAAGATCAATCGGTTTCAAATAATTATCATCACTTAAAATAGTACACTCTCATAAATAAAATAAATAAATTTATTGTCAAAAAACAGTACAAACAGCGTATGANTTACTCTCCGGAAGCAAGCAAGGGACCATCCCATCAATTCCGATCAAGGGCCCTAAGGCACAGGCGGATTCAAAAATTTCAGCAAAAGTTCCTAGGCAATATAAAAAGTTAGCTGCGAGTTATAATACATATATAATGTCAATATGTTTGTAATTTAACGCAAATAGTTTATAAATTTACATGTACAAGTTATTATCGAACTATAGATTATTCTGAGTATAGTGTTTAAAAATCATAAGAATTGAAATAACACTAAATTCACGATTTATTGTTACAATAAACACGCCCCTAGACAAAGCCTAGAGAACCTGTATAATAAATCCGCCTCTACCCGAAGGAAAAACGGAGAAAAACCTGGGCCAGGATGGGGCTACAGAATTAATGTACACAACCGTGCCAATGTTGAGTACACATAAAAAAAATTAATATGAATCATAAGACACAACAAATCATGCAAGAAAATAGTTTTGGAAATTGTTATAAGTTATTTAAAAAGTGCTACAGCAATGGCGTGATAAAGTACAAGACGGATTTAACTTTTATTAAAATCAATAAATTATTTTACAGTGTGGAGGCACTGGTGCAGGAGGTAGTTTTTAACCGCGGATTTGAAGATATTCAATTTCATAATGTCTTTTATATTAATCATAATTAATCAAAATATTATATCATAATCTCTTGAACATAATATCTAAAAACACAAGTATACATTCCATGAATCATCTCCCACCTCAAAGCTCTTTGCACTATGATATAAAAAGCGAAAGTCCAGGATAACTCATTTTTGCGTTATCAATTTTCGCTGTACCTCTTAAACGGTGCGACGTACGGGAATGCGGTTTAGCAACTGTACGAAGAATTAACTGACCAATCAAAATGCTTCTATGCATGTTTTCAAAATTTTGAATATTAAGAAACCGGAAGTGGAGAGTGGTGGGGGGGGGGGGGGCTTTACGGTTCGTCGACATCAAAGGTCATTGGAGCCGTAAGAACTTGTACAGGTAGGGAAAATGCAGTTACGTACTAGGGAGAGCCATCATGACTCTCCCCGCGTGTGGGACTCGCCGAATGACTCAACCAAACCCACTAAAAACCCTCCTGAATTACAACATAATATAACTCAAAACATTACAACAAATGAGGAAAATGAAAGATACCCTAGCCCTAATAGCGTCGGGATCGAAAAGAACAAGAGGTGACCAAAGAAGGTCAGAAAAGAGAAATGAAGGAGCATGGCACAAGTAAGTGGAAGTAATACCAGACTCAGCTCGGGGCCCCGTGTTTGCCAAGCACGTACTTACTAGATGTAAGTCCCCTGGAGGATTGGGAACGGTGTGTAAATGAAGTCGGAATTAGCTGTCTAGAAATGGATTTCTATTCCCAATGTATTCAAAGTCAAATCTCAAATTTCGTTTCGATGCACCAATTTGTTCGTGAGTTACCGCGGGAACAAAATTCTTAACATACATACATCGTCGCCAAAATTTAAAAAATAGACCAAATCTCCTCGAGTCAATTCGTAAAGATCCGAAGAGATCTCAAGAATTTTTTATATCGACCGATTACAATATTCTCCTTACACAGTCTGTGTAATTGGGAAATAAAAATGTTTATTGAGGAAAGAGTATTTAAAAAGGACTGTAATCTCTTGAACGAGCACGAAGATGATAAATCGGGTGAACATTCACATCCAACTACTATTTCGGGGCTCAACGTATAATTTCACGAAGGTGCATGCATCTCGTTATTTAACCGTATCAGCGCCTGTGTTTACAAACGTACGAGGTACACATGCAATTATATTTTTTGTTGTACCGTCTTCCTTGTCATTACAGACGGCCTTGCGGTTCGGTTTCTCAGAGGCAGTTTTTCATCTCGCTTAACTGAGTCGGTGTCGCGAGCACGTTTTCGGTCTTTAACTATAATGCTGGCACTTCGCTCGGCGTTACGATATTTGTGTAGCGTATTCGCAGTATTTGGCAAAATATTTGACAAACATACCATTCATCCTCACATGGACTGAACAAGCAAGTAACTCAAAATTGCCAAACGTGTGCTTATACAATGATGAATGGGATATATTTGATATTCCAGAAATTTGTATACGGTTTCGTTATTCCACTTCATGCAAAAGAAATTATATAATACAAATGTCAAAACATAGTTAAAAGAACCAGAATATCAACAAGTCTCGATCGTGGTCGCTCCACTAAGCGAAACACAATTAACCAAGTGTTGACGGTTCAAACAAACATTTGCCTTATTCGAGTCCTTTGATGTGCGACCAAAAATTGACAAGAGGACGGATACGGGTGTTTGCGTATTTGCCACAATAGAGTAAAAATACCAAATACAAACATATAGCTCATCTACACTTGGCCGGGTTTGGGCAAATATGGCAAATACACAAAAACGGAACGCCAAGTGAAGTGCCGCCCTAAGAATCCCACTAAAATCCTAGTATTGTGAAGGCAAATGTTTGTGACGAGGAGAGTAAAGGAACCGTCCATCTATTATCGTATTTTTTTATTATAGACCTCTGACTTCGAATAGCTGTGGAGAGTACAAAAGAAATCACAGAAAAAAAACAGTTACTACCATTATTTTTGTAATTTTCTTTCGCATATACACACGTGAAAAATTTGGCTTTAGTAATGAATATTACTTTTTTTAACCTGAAATGTTTCAAAAAGCGTGATATTTTTGAGGTTTTTGCCGATACGTCGACTTTATTATTATTTTTTATATAATAAACTAAGAGTGACAAAAATCATACTTATTAAGCGAATGATCACTGACATTTATTAATGTCAAGCTTCTAAATGCAAAATAAAATGAGTAATTAATTTTTTTCGAAAACACTGCTAACAACGACCGAACACATTTGGGCATAAAATTTATACTGTCGCACTCAGAAGAATGCCACGATCACATTTCAATTGAAATAAAACGTTGAAAACTTATTTATTCAGCCTCCAGCAAGTGATAAATAAAACCACGTAAATAAGTTATGTATAACTGAAAAGAAAAGATTAAATTGATAATTCATTTCATTATTGTAGGTGGTTCAGCGGCTTGATAGATTAAGTGCCATCTTAACATCTCACCTTCCCAATTCCCTTACCCAAGTCCAACGGTTGGAGAGCCTGGAGGCCTCGTCGCCTGGACCTCCTTTTGCCAAAAGGCAAATAAATAAATAAGTTGCATCCATTCTCTATTAATTTATGGAGTACCAGCCAAGTGCGGAAAAGCTCTTCATCAAGACGAATCTTTATTTTGAAAACAGTCACGACACCCTTGCACAGCTGTCTGTCTTTTTTGCTAATATGCTACGATATTATTCGATGGCAATGGCCTGTGGATTGTACTTCTTGTGACAACCTGTCCCGGTCACGGCACTTGAGGCACTGTCTTGTGCGATCGATTTGACTGCAAGGAATTTCCTCTGGGCGACACGGGTACAGAGGGTTCTGGGTAATCCCCCCCAGTCCACGGATTCTCCGTGGGGGAAAATGTAATTTTGGAATTCCCATGGTTTCAAAAGCGCAAAATTTTGTTAAGTCACTGGAATACAAGTGAATCAATATTTTGAAATTAGACTCGAATAAAAATGTTAGAGGTTTTGTCGCACATTTTGCTATCTACAACAGGTCATGGGGTCCAAAAACGCAATTTTTCCCACTTTTCGCTGCGACACAAACTCATGGCACTGGGAAGTAGTGAGTTCCCTCCAAGAGGCACAGGAGCCACTAATATTAAGTTTCAAATATTCTCTACCTCTTTGTGAACTACTAGCTGATTACCCGCTGTTAACCGGGATTTTTCTTAGACTGAGGAAAAAATAAAATTTGTGTGTATTGTAAGATTAAAATACTTTCACTTACTAGTTTTTAAAAAGATGTACAGCATCTTCATTTTCAAATTCATAATAATACAGAATTAATACAAAACTTGAGTGTATACACTACACTACACCACCTCGCGGGAGACACGCCGTTTAAATGTTCGCTTCCGAGGCACGACGCGGCTGCACCATTTCATTAAAATCCTTGTAAAAATCTAAACTATTTGTCGGAATTTTACGATTTACAGACGTTTTCTTTATCTTTGTTAAATGCACAAAACAGTAATCCATTAACTTATGCGATATATTTTTTTCTTAAATTACTCTCCTAAATTGAAGTATTATAACTTTTCTATTTTTAATGACGTTTTATCGATAATTTTGGTTACTTTTTGTTTATAGACAAATGCTGTCGCAAACTTTTTTATAGAACTCTTTGAGGTAAACAATATTGTCAGCATAGTTGTCACCTATCTGTAACCGTTTAGACAGCGTAAGCAAATAACTCTTTTTTTTTTTCGATTTTATCGACATTTATTGTCAAAAGTCATTTCTATCTTTCTCGTCAAACATGTAAGAAAATAAAAGTTCACCTATGTTCATCCTGGACATCTAAACTATCTCCTCACAAAATGTCATCACGATCGGTTCAGCGGTTTAGTCGTGATCAGGTAACAAACAGACACACTTTCGCGTTTCGCATTTATATACTGGTGTGAATGTATCCATTTACTCCGAGATAAAAGGAGAATATTTTAGTTGTATATTCTCCCTTCTTTCTACTTTGACTACAAATTACGAGTTACGCTAAAAACGCATCAAGAAGTCGCGTGATCAAGTGTGAAGTGGTGTGCAGTTTTACTTTCGTTTCCATGCAACAGAACATACCAAACCGGTCATCCAAGGTTCAGCAGGTGGCTTTGATCATTCTGCTTCGCGAGCGCAACAATTACTGCGTTTCGGGCTTAACCAGCACCGAAAAGATATTCCACAGAGTGTAAGGTAAGTATTGTAATCGGTCGAAAAATATGTCCGAGATCTCTTCGGATCTTTAGGAAATGGCTCCAGGAGAGACTATTTTTCAAATTTTGGCGATGATGTCCAATGTATGTGTGTATAAATGTTAGGATTTTATTCTCCAGATAACTCACGAACGAATTGATGTATCGAAACCAAACTAGAGATTTGACTGTGAGAGCGTTGGGAATAGAAACCTATTTCTGGACAGAAGCTCATTCCGACTTCATTTACACACCGGTTTCCTACTTCCGGTTTCTAAATATGCGTAGAAGCATTTTGATTGGTCAGTTGATTCTGCGTACAGATTGCTGAAACGCATTTCCGTACGTCGTACCGTTTTAGAAATACATCGAAAACTTTTAACGCATAAAAGTTTCTCCTTTCCAATTATTTCGTCACATATTAAGACAAAGAAACTTCCCATACGAAATGCCACAAGCGAAAACTATTCAATCGATTTTTAACACTTGCCTACTCTCCTCTTACGAACGATGTTTTAGATGTATCGTAGTCTCTCTTTATAACGAGTCTCCCTATAATCTCTTTATAACGATGAAATGGACCAGGGTTGTTTGGTTTGCCATAACAGTAATTATTCTTATTCTTCTATTACAATGTACTTATTCTTTCTCCATACCGATATGGCTCTCTCTTTATAACGATGATATTTCAGTCGTTCAAGTCAATTCAGTTCAAAGCTTGTGTCACTTCAGTTTCTTGCGGCCTCAGGACTAAGTCCGGTCAGTGCTTCGGAAGCAAACTCCGTCGACGAGAACACGCGACTTTTTGTTGGTTTTGTAACATAATTCGTAATTTGTAGTCTAAGTAGTAATAAGAGGGAAAATATAACTAAGATATTTGCCTCATCTCGAAGTAAATGGATAAATCCATACTAATATGTAAATGCGTAACTCGAAAGTGTGTCTGTCTGTTTGCTACCTGATCACGACTGAACCAATGAATCGATCGTGATAAAATTTGGCAAAGAGATAGATTAGATGTCCAGGATGAACATAAGCTAACTTTTATTTTCTAAATGTTTGATAAGAAAGATAAAATGACATTAAATGTCGATGAAATTGGGAAAAAGGAGTTATATTCGCTTACTGTTTGTTAAATTTTTATCGTTTGTTTGAATACTGTGATCCAGCACTGACCAACTCATCTTCCTCCGTGGGTCATTTTCTGTAGACTATTGATCATACTTTCAACGAATCATATTTTTTATCAATCGGGCCGTCAAGGGGTGGGTTTCACAAAATGTTGCCCAACAAATAACACTATTGGGTCATATTTATTTATTATGCGATATTTTGGTTCTCATCAACAAATTTATATTATTAAATACTGGAAAAATTATACAGTCGGGGAGTGATTTTGAAATATATTTTACTAGTCTTTTTACTTCCTCGTGTACGTAGTATATAGAAAGTTTTGTAATCGTGAAAAAATTAGAAAGCGAGATTTCGACGGAAATATTCCTTTCGGTTATCCTTGATTTTTTCATTTAAATCGCACATCGCACATCAAACTGCAGATCATAAGCCAGACATAATACAAATAGACAAATCTAAAAGAAAAAAAAAATGTTAATGTAGCTTTTTCTTCCACCAACAATTTGAAAAAGAAAGAACAAACAAAAATTCAAAATATCGGACACTTAAAGCAGAAATTCAAAAGATCTGGAATCAAAATAAAGTAGTAATTATTCCCCTCATTATTTCAGCAGCCGAAGTCATTTGCAAAAAAACACTGAAAGGGCATCTTACAAGATTGCCATGAAGTAGGAATGTACTGCCAGAAATGGAGAAACCTGTTATATTACAAACATGCCTCCTAACAAGGAAATTTCTTAGTCTCGACTAGGAATGTAACTGAGGCTTGGTGTATAAGCCCGCCTCAATTACCTGTTTGAATAGAGAAATTACAATTGCACATAATAATAATAATAAATATGTTAATTATATAATTATTATTATTATTAATTGTAGTTGAAATTTGTTTTCTCGACAAATGGTGATTGACGAAATGGCACGGGCCTAGTGGGCAAGTGTCCACTTCCTCTTCAATTTTCTACAGATAAAAAAGCTTTCTAACCATATGGGATGTTGCAATAATTTATGGTTTTTTGATGAGCTATGTAAATGTACTTGGGTAAATTAAATATTTTAAAACTGGAATGTATAATTTTTGGAATGACTCCTGTTGCAGAATTTACTATTATATGGTCTTGTTTTATCTTCCAAATTCTATGAACATACTGGGAGAAAGGGTTGTATCTTGAAATTATTGTTCTTATTATAATGGACAATGGAAGTTATTTCATGCAACTCTGGGATCTCACATTTTATACGGTTAATAACATTTTTTTTTGTGGAACAATGTTTTGTATGATCGATCCACCCAAATATCTGCGGGGGTCCTCTCTTCGTATCGAGGTGGCCAATTCGGCATAGAGACAGAGATATTCGTCCTTGGGTGTCAGCGCGAGACAGCTGCGCTCTGCGTGGGAGCGCCACCGAAAGAGAGGGGGGAGGGGTTGACGGGTGTGATGGGGGACGGTGGAGGGGGGCGGGGATCCCCATTCATCGG
>NNCF01131499.1:32888-49816 GCA_002313205.1 Laupala kohalensis | reverse complement strand
GGGGGGGGGGGGGGGAACTATAGATTGGACCTCAAGAGATAAAATTGAAATTGAGAAAAGGTATACTTAGCAGATGTGTTACCAGATATTTCGCATAATCATATTCTTGTCATAGGATGAACGTAACACAAATTTGTATTATAATATCTGCGTATTACGTGCACTGGTTGAAGCGACTCGTAACACTACTTTCGGGTTGTTTTAAATGATAGACTACTGACTTCTAATAACTGTGGAGAGCACAACAAAAATCGAAGGGGGAAAAAACAGTTAACACTATTGGATTTTTTTTTTCTCTATACACAATTGGAAAATTTGCTTTTATGAATAAATATTAATTTTTCAAAACCTGAAATGTTTCAAAAAGCGTGATATTTTACTGTTTTTCGATTACGTTGACTTCAGTAATTTTTATTAAATAGACCAAGAGTGTCAGAAATAGTTCTTACTCAGCGAATGATCACTGTTGTGTTTGTAACAACGTTTATTAATTTGAAGGTTCAACTTGCAAAATCTAATGGGTTTTCTTTCTTTGCTGCTATAAATAACGAGACAAGTTATTAAGGAATAAAATGTGTATTGTCGCACTCAGAAGAATCCCATGATCACATTACAATTGAATTAAAACTTTTAAAACTATTTACGCAGCCTCCAGCAAGTGATAAATGAAACCTTGTTTTCAATTTCTTGTGTCCGCACACTTACAGAGATTACTTTAAGAAAGATGTAAAAACAGTATTAGTTTAGCATTGAGTAGATTTTCGGTGAACATATTGCCAACTTTCTATATTTTTCTGGACATTCAATGTTTCCTGTATTCGGACCGAAATAGTGCGAGCCGATTTCATGACGTCATATCGAGACCCTTTTCGATGACGTACAGAAGACGTCTATTTTGTTGTTCGCGATTTCAATAATGTTGGGTAGTACTGTAAAAATGCGCGATTCTGTACTGGATAATGATGATATGAAATTTAGATTTATATAAAAGACACTCTTTTCTGTGTGCCTGCTAGGTATGGTATCCAGATCAGAGTTTTTAAGTATTTCTTTAACATCTGATACTTAATTCTTGAAATAATGTATGGTATTTAAAGTTGTAGTTTCCACTTCATATGGAAAGAACCCGAAGTTTATAACTCTTTTATTTTTCAAGATTATAGACGCTTTACACCGTGACAGTTCTAGACCGTAATCAAGGATAGGGGTTAACCGGGGAGCGTATTTGTATAAGAATTATTGTTTTACAACACAAATTTTATAAATATTACCTTTGAATAAAACGAATCACATAAATAACAAAAAATTAACAATCTGGTATTATTAATAACAATTTCTATTATTTATTAAAGTTATTAACATTGTATTACTAATTTTATTAATATGGTATTATTAATTTTATTAATCTGGTATTACTAATTACAATAGCAATTATATTATTAAAAACGTTATTAATCTGTTAACACTTTTACAAAGAATGCAATTTATCAACTTTAATTTTGTCTGCCAAGAGTTCAGGTCCNCCCTCCCCATAGATCCGCCACTGATTATACATACCCCCCCCCCCGGCTGAAGATCACTTGCTTGATCCGTCTCTGGCTCCCACTACTGCAGTCTGATTCTTCCCTTATTCCTCTCCACTAGGAAACCATTGAAACTTCCATGTCCCGTTATGTACTCAATAACACATGAATTAAACTTGAACCATTTTCTATTCAATTCATTTAGACAAATTGCACATTTGGAATAAATTTGTTGGTCATTCGTCCTTTCGATGTTTTTTTTTCTATCGAACTTGCTACGCCTGCTTTATTTGTTTTGTTATAATTCCTTTCCTTTGCTTTGTTTTCTTTTCTATTTCTTGCCCTGCTATAGTTATTTTTCCTGTTTGCTCTATTTTCCTTCGAAATCTTATTTTAGCAATGCATAAATCCAATGGCATTAATTCGTAACGCTTCTCGTGATAATGTGCGATATCCGCCTCCTATTGCTAGATGGCACGTTCTTTGTAGTGAATTAATTTTCCATTTAACACATCCTGTTGCAATAAATAACTAATATAGTAAATAAATAATGAGTGTCGTGTTTGGACGATTTGACCCACTGTGTGGAGTGATAGGCTCGTGCGCGCACCAGCGTTTACTGCGGTCGCTATGGCATTCCCCTTGCGAATGTACTTTTGGGATCTTGTTGGTCTCCGCTGCAAAAGAGAAGGAGAAGAAGCGTCTTTGGGGTCGGGGGTATGTGGGGACCTAAAGGGGAGACAGAGGAGTGGGGTTGTGTATCGGCCCGAGTCGTTCCTGCAGCCATCAAGAGCAAGCAGTGCCACATTCCGATGGCTAATGTTCCCCAGTCGTTTTGAGCGGCAAATGCCATCTGGTTTTTGGACCACGTGATCGTTGCGTTTTGTGCGCGTACCAAGGCAGTGGCACGTGGCGGGGAGTGCGATCGCGGAGAGTTGTCAAATCTTGAAATATATTTGCTCGAATTTATACATGTTACTATGAATAGTTGAGACGTGTTTCTAAGCGCAAAAAAACGTAGTTTTACAGGATACACCAAATGACTTGTTAAACCCCATAATTGAAAATGGAAAATTATGAAAAAATAACCATATATTATTTGTTTAATGTAGCAACTATTGGTGTTTTTGAAAAATTAAATTTCATTTGTTCATTTAAAATAATGATTCGTAGTTCTCTGCAAACAAAATTGACAAGTTTTAAATCGGTTTGTTTTATAGTCAGGCAGCCAGCGTCACGAAATTGACAATCATTTCATTCCCAGTCGAAATACACTTATTTCGTTAGTTCTGAACGCAGTAAAGGGCAGCCGGGTTGACTGCAGTCCAAATATGACACTACAGCCTTATGAACATGTAAAGGAACATGTATCTCTGGTAGATATAATATCGTAATCGAACTTCCTCGCGAACACACCAGTCAAGTTTATTTTAAAAAATTTCCGACGTTTCGACTCCACAAATGGGTAGCCGAAACCTTTCCAAGAAATTCAAACGAAGATGCATATCAGATCACTGACAGATGTGCCGGAACACACATAACTTCAATGTGTGTGTCACAGTTCAAAACACTAGAAGGCACTGGTGCATTAATAAACTTGACTGGTATGATCGTGACGAAGTTTGATTTGGATGTGAAAGAATGTTCCTGCCTTTAATTCATTTAACGCTTAAAACCTGTTTGGGGCAATAGTTCAGAACCCCAGACCCCGACAGCCTAGAGAAATTCCATGAATCAAGAGATATTAAGAGGTGTAAGTGATTTATACATCGAATATACGGTTACAAATGATTTAAGAAGCAGATTAGATCAGTTCGTTCAAACATTTGCTGAAATGAAAGTATGTCGTATGAAAATGTAAATGTACAATCATTGGATTTTTTTACAATTGCCGCATTGTGTTTCCGTAACTCGTATTCCCTTGACTAGTAGGGGTCGGAGATGGAGGATGATATGGTGCTTTTTTATATGGCGGGGGAATTCCAAAGGTGCCGGATGCCCTTCCTTACGCACCTCCCCGAGGCGAATGACGTGACAGTGGATGATGACGATGAGTGAATGAATGTTGTGGTGGAATGATAGGCTGCAGGGGAAACGGGAGCGCTCCGAGAAAACCTGCCGCGAACCTCGCTTCGCCCACCACCGCGAATTCTACGTGGATCAGAGGATCAGACAGGGTTTGAACCAGCGTCATCAGAGGTACAAGGCGAGTACGCTAGGCACACGCGGGACGCCCTGTACGATTACCGTATTAAAAATCGATATCATTACATTATTTATGAGTTACCAAGATATGTTGTATTTTTTACTTAAAAAGTCATAAAATTTACTCCGGAATTCAACTATATTAAAATACTGAAACTGCGCCTCCGAACTTCATTTTGCCCGGGGGTCCCAATTAGGTCCCAGGATGTGCGAAGTGTTTTTATTCTGCAACGAAAGCGGGCCCCACGAGAGGGGGGGGGGTGCAACCTGTAGCCCCGGGGCCCGGGTCCCAAAGGGGGCCCGGCGGGGCAGGTCTTCCTGTTTCATTTTTGCTCAATTTCAAAATATATTCTGGGCTTGTATTTTTTTCCCGAGAATGACTCAAACGATTTTTATGACATTCAAAGGTTAAATGTGTTTTGGAATGTCTTATTTCCGACTAGTATCGTCTTCCTTTCAATGATAATTCTTCTGGTGCGACAAGAACTTCCGCTTAACTCTTGAATCTGGTGTTGCTACTCAGTGGCGAATCCAAGAATCTGACTTTTGTAAAATACATGAAGGAGAACGTTAACGAACACATTAATAATTCTTTTCATTTGATTTAGATTATCTAGAACCCTGTACCTAGTTAACATCACCGGGTTTTGCACTACTTGCCACGAATTATCATTTCCGTTGCGTTTCGTCGCGTATGGTGGAGGAGTTTTATATGCAACGCAATGTTATTCTAAATACTTCCGCTGCCATAAATGTATTTTATTTCCACTTTTAATACAACGAGTGGTTCCTCGGAAGTCAAAACTATCACGGGGGGTGCAAAGTTTCGCCCCACCCCCACCCCAAGATCACTTGCTAGATCCGCCCCTGTTGCTACTTCCGTACTCAGAATAAACACTATACTCATGTATACTCCGTAAACACTATACTCAGAATAATCGATAGTTCGATAATTTTGTGTACATGTAAATTTTTTAGTGTTAAATTACAAACATATTGACATTCTATTAGTATTATAATTCGTAGCTTACTTTTTATCTTATCTAGGAATTTTTGCTGTAATTTTTGAATTCGCCTCTGCCTTAGGGCCCTTGATCGGAATTGATTGGATGGTCCCTTGTTTTCTTTTGGAGAGTAAATTAGTTTATTGTCCTCCACGAGGTCATACGCAGTTTGTACTGCTTTTTTGACAATAAATTTATTATTATTATTATTATTATTTTCTCGTATCTGCCTGACTATCTAGTAACTATTTTCGTTTCGCTTTACACTATTGCGAATACCATGTTACGCAACATGTCACTAAATTGTTGAAAGATTAGAGATTTTTAATTGTTAAAATATTACAGATTACCTATCAGAAAGACTTACTTCCTTATCGGCACTTTTTTTGGTTTCAAATGTTTATACACCCTCCCCCCTCCAAAAAAGCTTCGTCACAGTTTTCAATTAGTGCTACTTCGAACTTCATCATTACGGTATATGAGTGCATTGATACAAACGGACCAACTTAACTATATGGTCCTACGCCGTAGAAAAATATCCAGATAAGATATCGAAAAACGGCTTTTTTTTGCCGTGATTCTGGAAGGGACTTTGTTCTCGGAAATTACAAATTGAATCATTTTATCTGAAAAAAAAAATCCCTTTTTCGATGGCAAATTTTACATTATGGTCCTATCCTAACCTTATTCTTCGTATATCCTTCCGCGAATGCTGCTACCTCCACCATCGCCTCCATCTTCACATTTACAACAGATTTTCTTAAAAAGGAATCGCCGGTTCTAACAAACCTAACATTGCCGACTGCGACCGAACAATTGTTTATAATTATCATTCCCTAACATACTAACATAAACGGCGGCGGAGAGAAGAAAATAGTGCGGAACAATATTTCTTTATAACTACCGTAAATATGAAAAGCGAAGAATACGGCTTATATTTTCGAAACCGCAATAATATTTGTAGTATTATGACATAAATAATTTTTGGAACCGTTATGGGACCATATTCTTAACTTTGATCATACAAATGTTAAAGTGTGAAGTTGAATTGTGGTGGAGGCAATGAGGTGGGAGGTAGGACGAGCGGAATGATTTGTCCCCGGGACCCGTGATCTCTGTCCATGGCCCTGAAACTAAGATACGTTTTGCATCCAACTGAACTAATGATATTAAACCCGAATTAGGACGAAAATATAGAGATTTATCAGTGGGACCTCCAATCTTTCTGCAAGGAAGCCGAACACTAATTTCCGGCTTTGGGACGGAGGTTTCATTAATCACTACAAGTTGCATGCAAACCAATCCCAACTCATTACCACCCTTTCTTGAGAGCTTGGGGGCACTTGAAGGGTTGAAGCCCTATTCGACCCCAGGACGGACATATGGCTTCAGTTCCCCTCCAACACGAGGTATTATGTAAAAACGGGCGCGGTCGGTTATCTACCTCTTCTTCGTATTTATTAAATCTGGAAACGAGCAAATAAAAATGTTTTAATATATACTTTTTTCAAATACATTTCTTTTTCTTACAATTTTTACTTTCCAATTATACAATATGTATAAGGAATGTGTAGTAATCGGTGGAGATAAAAATTCTGTATCTCTCCGGATCTAAACGAATTGGCTCCAGAAAAGTCTATTTTCAAATTTTTGCGTCGATGTTAAATGTCGTTCGGGTGTACAAATTTTTAGTAAATGAATATAAAAATTTTTATCGTACATTAAATTCTGCGTACAGATTGCTAAACAGAATGTCACAGTTTTCGATACGCGGTGAAAAGTTATTGCGCAAAAAAGAATTATCTTGGAGGCGCTTTATTTAGATCAGCCTACGTGGCAAATACTGGGTTCAGGATTGAAGATAATTCCTGCAATCTGAAATTGGATGAGATGATACGAAATTAGACAGTAATCTTTTTATGGTGTTGAGGCAAAATATTTTTATACATATTTCCTTTTTTTATTAAGCGTGTTTTTTCCTTGTACGGTCAAAAATATAATGAAACAATATGAGAGTGAATTTTTCTTATCACGTGACCCTGGCCCCATTTATGGGTCAAACGTCAACCCTTACCCCAAAGTGTTATAATTAAGAATCGAAAAAGAAACTGCATTCCGGACTTATGCGTCACTACACGATTTGCTCTATATTATTAAGTAAGTTAGTCCCATCCGCGGCTACGGTGTCAGCGTGATCGCTCGTCAGTAAGTGATCCCGGGTTCATTTCCCAGGTGGGGCAAGATAAAATTTGTATCTTTTCATTTCCATGTCTCAGTTTAAATAGCTGTGATGTATGAATAGTTCACCCTCTGCGGCTAACAACCGTAGTTGTAATACTCGGATACAGCAATCTGGATCCTATCAAGGTGCTGTTCCTCCGATCTCGGTAAAATTCACGATGTCTCTAGGGAGTAAACTCACCCAAAAACTGAGTCTTACTGGCACTCGTCATTCGTGGTCCTTGGTTGGCCGAAACGAGATACATACATACATACATACAGTATGTTTTCTTTTGAAAGACTTTGGTTCAAAGAATGTTATTTTTCCAATTTTGTAGTTTAAAAAAATCAATAGCACCATCTGACTATAAAAATCTATAGAAATCACCTTCAAAAATTACACGTCATCGTACAATTACCATTATTTTACATTAAAAAATTCCATCAAAAAATTGTTTATGTAATAAATCAACAGCAAAACAAGTTTTTAGAATATACTGCAGAAAAAAGTGAATAATATTACTTATTTATTTTATATCTTAAGCAGTGGTTCAGGGCATGAGATCTGATCTTCCACCTAACAATAACTTTTGGATAAGGTGTTGGGAAGGAGAGATGTTGGGTTGTCGGGGAACTTATGATAACGAATCTACATTTATCTGGAGTAGGTGAGGGAAATCCCAGCTAAAAACCTCACCTAGTTCGGCCAAGCAGGGTTTGAACACGTGCTCTGATGCGATGCGAAGACGTTACCACTAGATGAAAATAAGTCAAAATGAATTTCATGGAAATTTATGAGGAAAAAAATGGGTCTGATTCAAGTGTCTCGTGTAAGCAACTCACCATCCCTCGGTATCCCCTTTACTCATACATGGGCGCCATGTTGTCGGACGTCGCATATCTGAAACACACAAAAGATGAGATTATTTTAGATGAGGTTGATTACGCGTTAAACTGACATACGTTCGAGAAACTCGTAGCAAGTAGAATCGGCGCACGCTGAGTTGGCGGAGCGCTCTACTACTCATTTGGAGCGCTTTTAGCGTACTATGCATCACAAAGACATTGCCTCTGTCACTCGCGCAATGTGAACAGAAAGATTATCTTACAATCAGCTCACACCCCGAATATTTTTCAGTGTCTTCCAGTGTGGCATCGTCGCTAATATTTTGACATGACATACTAGTAGTCAATATGTTTCAGTATTTAAATAATCAGGACCACTTTCGACCTGCGCTTGTTGAAAGTTCCCTTGTTAGTACTGCCTATCAGTGAGACAGTGCTCGCAAAAAGATAGTAGTGGGACCATTATCGACTCACCAACTGAAATTGCGCCATCTCTAAAACATCAAGGCGAGATTATCTTCCAAATGTAAATGACTAACATTTCTGTATACCATTATGAAATAAATTGTTGGCCTGGTTCTACATTGTTCTTTTTTATTGTATTAAATGGATGTATCCTTTTGCCCGACACAATGTAGGTACCGTCCCACGAGGAAGTCCCTGAACTGACCTCGGCAAATGGCAAGTCATGGCAAGTCAATCAGTGTCAAGCGTTAGACTAAAAACATTCGTGTCATAACATCATAAAGTGTTGGGTTGCTAAGATGTCTGTCTGCAGTATTTCCAGTGAAGCAACGCACAACAGTCGCTACCGATGACAACGAGATGATAACTGACATTTCTCAGAAGCGCAGGAGCCGCTCTGTGACATCTGTTTAGGGTCAGCAGAGGGTCATGTTTGCAAGATAGGAACACGCGTACAGCGCAGGCAGAGGCGGATCAAGACCGTAATTAAGGGGGAACTAACCGGGAAGCATTTTTGTTTGAAAATTATGGTTTTACAACACAAATTTTGTAAATATTTCCTTTCAATATAATACATCAAATAAATAATTCACAATCTGCTATTATTAATAACAACACCAATTATATTATTCACAACAATTATAAATAACAATTAATAATGTGGTAACACTTTTACAATGTATGTCATTATCAACTTCTCTCTTTTTTTCTGTTAAGAGTTCAGGTCCTATGGGGGGNTTGCCCCCCCCCCCTCACCAGAGATCCGCCACTGAGCGCAGTTATGTGCGCCATCCTTTCCAAGACAGAATATGGAAAGGTACTTCCTCGTGGGATGGTCCCTGTGTGCTCTGTCGTGTAACTAGACATGTTAAATTTATCGGTATTGAATCGAGAGGTAACGTCAACAAATTATATGGATACAAATACAATCCTATCGACTACGCATGAGTTCGTAAAGATGGAGTTTGAAATATTTGCAATGGTGATACAAGTGATTCCGCAAATAAGTGAGTAAAACGATAACGATTATAAAGTGAACTGTTCAGTATAAGGAAACCCACTTCTAAATATGTTCTCATCGATTGGGATAATGATGGTGTGGACACGTTATGATTCATCACTGTCCATCCATCTTTCTCGCTTAGATTTCCACTCCATCACGGTGTGATCTTCCTGTCAGAGCAGATAATATATATACCTCCAATTAAAGGTTATTAATTAATAACTTAACGACCCACAGAATACAAATACAATTCCATGAGGGATCTAATGACCTAGATGACGAGCCCTAAATCTCGAATAATAATAATAATAATAACAACAACTTGCTTGTTGATTGACGAAGCCATCCCATCAGATTATAATCTAATGCAAAAAGAAGCCGAGAAGCTAAAATAAAGAACAAAGATCTACAGATAGAGGTGCAGAGAATGTGGCATATGAAATCCACAGTGGTGCCGATTATCATAGGAGCGACTGGCCTAGTATCAAAAGCGACGCGTGAGGCCATAAAGCTTGTACCTGGCAGACATAACCTCCTTCGGACGCAGAAGTCAGTGTTGTTGAGCGCAGCGCATATCGTGAGGAAAGTGATATGAAAAATGCAGAAACACTCTAGGTTTACGGCGTGAACTCGGTGTCAGCACGTACTGCAGCCACTGATGACAGGGTGATGTTAAAGAAATAATAATAATAATAATAATAATAATAATAATAAAGATGTAATTCGAATCATCTTCGGGTTTAGGGGAATGACCACAAAAAAAATTGAATAAAAATCTAGTAAAGTTCCCGGTAATAATAACGCGAGGTACTTTCAAAGCACGAAACCCTAAAACCTCATCCTAAGGAAGCTGTTTGGCTAACAAATGATGAAATAATATTAATAATAACAATAACAACAATAAGTTGGAAAAATTATATACCAGGAAACTTTAACACTGAAACTAAAGGAACACAAAGTAAACAATAACAAATACGAAGCACCCCTCATGTTAGAACAAAAATTAAAAATGTATTGTTATGGAACAATAATACCCGACAGAAGAATTGTACACATGTCAGATTTTGTAGTAAATAAACCGAGGAGAAGAAATACTCCTCGTGAAATTGCTATGAAGAACAGCAATAGCTTGGAACAATCATTCAAAAACAAAATTGGGATATAAATACACCTTTGGGGTCAGCGTGGCTCAGAGGTTAGAGCGCTCAGTTGCCGGTTCGATCACCGGTGACATCACTCCTCAACATCCATACTGACTCCCAGGTCTGCTCAGCCTGCTGTAAAATGAGTACCAGGGTCTAACCTGGGTGTCAAAACCGACCGGAGCGAGATGCTGACCACATCTCCTTTTAGTTCCGAAGTCAAAGAAATTGTGGAGCTCTACCCTCTGCAACCCCCATGGGCATCTTCGGGGCGTGTTGTGGGAGAGTTTGACTTTACTTCGAAATACACCGTTGTTTTGTAAATAAGGACATGTGTATGTTGCACAGAGAGAGAGTCATTCTAATTGAACAGTCAAACATAGGAGTAGAATCAAAGAACAGGTTCCAGTTACTGAGGGGAATTTTGGACTGCATTTGTCCGGATTGGGACCGGATTTGGTCCGGATGACTAGATTTCTTCCAAACACGTTACTTTTAAGAGAAAAATACCATGATATATAATATTGTTGAAGGGAAAACTCAGAATAAACAGAGTACAAAAACAGTTTGTAATTGATATAAACAAAATGATATAAGTATATTTCATATAGCTTAGATAACTGAATAACTACCAAAAGGGCTTTGCTTTGCTATGGTAAATGTCTTTTATTTATTAATTTCTTAAGATGATTTCTAATTAAAATGTCTTAATAATGGCACTTGAGTGCCGAGGCCTGGTATTAGTCTTGAATCTCAAAATTGTTATAAAATTTTAGAAATATTTTATAGAAAGTGACGCTTCGTCTACTCGAGAACCCCCTGTTGGATTTACGATTGCATGAACCTTCCTCTAGTGTCCCATCCAAAATCTCACAGCCACCATCGCATATTCCTGGAACACAGAGCAGCACGGACGATGCTTTTAGTTCTACCCCCACCATCGCCTCCGCTGACGTAATACCACCTTGAACGTTGCTAACACAAGGTCACGTGACTCAACGTCTTCAATCCTTTCCCATCCCACTCCATTATCGCGGGGATTGCATCAATTTATGGTTCCTCCTCGTTTTCTGTGTCTGTCTGAGAGCCAGTTGGTTCGGTATTCAAATTCAAATGGATTGGAGATTTTAGTGTCCTAATAAATGGCGGGATTAGAGTCGGCAAGGACCGTTCATTAGAACATAATTTGGTACTTTGAACTATTGATTAAAATTGACAGCACTTTTGATGCTTGTGGATGCAGCTGGGAAAGAGGCAAATATGCGTACACAATAAAACCCGGTTAACACGTTTCGCAAGGGGTCGAGCTTAAAAATCATTTTAAGTGAGATCACGCGTTGAGAGCAGTTACATCAACGAAATTGCAAATTGGATTAACAAAACAACTACATAAGTTATTATTAGTTTTAATATATATTATTTTGTAGCATATGTCTTTATAGCAATAAGAAGGAAAAACCGATAACGATATAGTTTATTAATTATATTACCGCATTAATGAAAATATTTAATTTCTGAATTTACATAACTGGATAAATCAGGTCTTTAGCTTAAGATTTTCATTGTCAGTTCAATCAGGTGTAACTAATGCTCTCACAAAGGTTAGTACATTCGGAGCTAACGTCCCATCCCTCGTCCGGGTTTCCTCCCGTTTTCCTCCGGGTAGAGGAGGCTCTCTAGGCTCGTGCCCAGGGGAGGTGCTCTATTCTCATGATAAGTCTCCAATTTAGAGTTATATTAATAGTTACGATTTACAAACAATAAATCCTCAATATCAGATAATATTACGTACTTGTGAACTATAATTTTTGTATTTTATTAAATTCAAATTTGTTGATATTCTGTTGACATTATAATACGTAGCTTTCTTTGTATTCGTATCTTTTCAATCCGCATCTGTCTAAGGGCCCTAGATCGGAATTGCTGTGATGATTCCTTGCTTGCTTCCCGAAAATAAATTAGTTTACTTTCCTCCACGTGGTCATACGCAGTTTGTAACTGCTTTTTTGACAATAAATTTATTTATATTTATTTATTTAATTAGTTAGCAAACAAAAAAAACGGAAAACAATTTCATTTTGGTAAATAACTCTCAAAAAATATAAGAAAAATTGTATTTCCTTCAACATATTATTCAATTGTGATGTATTATAATAATTCCAAAATAACACTACGTCAGTGTTTCTTATAAGTTAAATAATTTAAATCTCCCACAAATTTTTAGACTGCCTATGAAATTTATTTCATAAATAGTGTTTTTCACAAAAAAAATATTTATGCTCTAAAGATTATTATATACAAAACAAAGGAGAAGAAAAGGTTGAAGCTCGTATTTTTGCACAGAGCACTTAATAAATAAGTTTATATTCTACTTATAATAGTATTTATTATTAATTTGTAAAGAAAAAAATTATTCATCATTAACACATTTTATTCACCTAAATACTTGTTAAAAAAGCAAACAAAAAAATTAAAATTGAACAAAAATGCTAGATAGCGAAGTAAACGCCCACCTATCCACGGTTAGGGAACGGAAACACCAGAGCAAGAAGCGGTTAAGTGACGTTGACCATTTACGGACGAAAATAATGGTACGATTCGGAAAGAAAGGTAAAGGGATGAGGAACAGAAATGAAGATGAAAAGCAATTTGTCTTATTTACAATGTAACATTGATGTTTTATTTAGTTTATATTTAGTAGATGAAGAGAAATGTCAGAGAAAGATCAACAAAAAGTGATAAGAGAAGATGGTAGGTAGACGAATGACGAGAGATATAGATGCGACGAGAAACAAGATAAATAAATGTATTCACAATATATTCTTATTATTTAAAAATTTTCTTTAAATATAGTTATTTGTTAAATTTAAAAGAAATATTTACCAAAACAAAAGTAGAAACCCTAGATTTGACAGCCCTCATGGTGGAAATTCAAAATTTTAACTCTTGTTTTGGTTCACTTTCAAATTGTTATTTTGACTTTTTATTTATCTTCTCTGAACTTCAAATTGACTATTCAGGGAAATGGAGCGTGCTTCTAATTCATGCCCGTTACAGTATATTTCTCCGTGAACATGAAGTGAGAGGACAAATTTCAAAAATGGTGATTTCTGACAGGAAAAGGAACAAAAAGAATTCATGTCAACACATGTCTGGAAATGGGCGATTAGCCCACAATTAAGCAATTGCGCAATTACTGATGCTTACATTACATGGTATTAACTGATAGATTCGCGGTAAAGATCCGTTATGTCATTCCAAGAGTTTGATATCAGTTAAATTTGACCGCAGTTAATTATTTAACCACGGTTAGTTCTCTTGCATTTCATCAATGATGAAACGATTAATTTTAACTATCATCGGATTTAACCGGGAAATCAAAGATTCCGAGGTTGAGAAGGCGTGCACTCATCAAGATGCATATTCCAATCGGAACACACTGCAATCGTTCTTTCTGACTGCTGCTAACTTATCAACATCATCATCTGTGTACACAGGTGGTGTATGGTGTGTATGAACCGGTTGTGATAGCGGTGAAATACATTTCATAAGAAATATTGCTGAATCGACTTCTTTCGAGAGTCCGTACTTTTAAATAAATTAGTCACTAAGATAAGCCCTTTCCTAACAAGTTGACCTATTTTTTATCCAAGAGTTTCTCTAAATTCTACGTACGAAAGTTTCATCACACTTGTCCAAAAATGTTAAGGTTATGGACGTGTATAACAAACGAAGTCCTTACAAAAACAATATTTTGAAAAGATGTACGTACCAGCGCACAGAGATCACTCAAAAGTTCAATAAAAATATACTTGAATTCTACATTCACGGTCAAAAAAAAAACTATTACATCCATTTCACTAATCAAGACTTCGCAATAACGAGTCATCAGACGATACTTGACCGCGGTTAAATATTTTAAACAGTGTTGACCCGAGGTTACTGCGCATTTAACCGAGATGTTCCGAAACCATCGCTGATGAAACACAAAATACAAGCTGACACTCTTAACCGAGAATAAAATTCTCTAACCGATGTTGGTGAAACCTGCCATTATTTAGATAAATTACTTTTATTACAATATTTCAGGAAAGATCAAATCCCATATTATCCTTCTTGCTATCGCAGTTTTTTTTGTTTTCTTTACAGTCCCGACTTATAATTGCTGTGAAAGGTACAACAACAACAAAGAAAAAGTATATAGTTTACACCATTGAATTTGGCATACAATTCTGCATGTAAACAAGTAAAGAATGGGATATATGAACGAATAACAATTTTTTAAACCTGAAAAGACGTGATACTTTTACAGGTTTTCCCTATACATCGACTCAAAATACTAAAGTGGACATATTGACAAATCCCACAAAAATGTTTTTCAAATATTTCAGGGTGAAAAATATTATTCTTTCATAAAACTATTTTTTTACTTGTACACATGGCAGAATAACACAAATCGAAGGGTGTAAACTATTTTTTTCTATGAATTTTGTTCTGGCCTTCACAGCTGTTATAATAAAGGGTTCTACAATACAGAAAATCCGATAGTTGAGGCCTTGCCCGCTGGTGCAATAGATCAACAAGGGCGTAGTCCGTTGAATGATAGCAGACACTCTTTGAAAGATTGAATGAGGAGAGAACTAACCGGAACCCACGCCCATAGTTTCCTGTATAGATGGCATTTACGCGTCAGCGGAAGTTGTTTCGAAATCGAATTTCACTCCCCAGCCAGCATTGAGGGTTTTATTCTATTTTAATTGCTTCTCGATTTCCACATAAAATGGTGCGCTCTGAAGAACAACGCAACATGTACACACGTTTCAACCAAACGAGAATTAGAAGAGGAAAAACTTCGATCACGCAAGATTTGTTTAGTGTTACTATAAAGTTTCTGAAACCTGCAAAATTTGCAATCCTAAATGGCTCCCTTCTCCACATTTGGTAGACTCAACGTGAAAGTCTGTAGTTTTCCAGAAAATTTTTGACTCTAACTTTTCAAATTCAAATATAATTAAAACGTGTTTGTCACAAAATGTCGCAGCTATTAATGTGTTGAACATATTTTATAAAATGTTAAATAACGTAAAAATTTCATCGAATTAAAAAAAATATTATTTACGTTTCATGATAAAAATTTACAGGCAGAGTTATTTCATGAAATGGTTTTCTCAATAATGCAGGTACGTAGTCAGAAGAAGGAAAGTATTTTTTAACATTCGTCCTCCTTTTGAATTAGTCTTTGATGTGACCAAAAGACCGACACGCTGCGGGTAGGGCGAGTACTGCAAAGACCAAGCGATCCATCTACACGATTCGCTATTCGGCGAGCGATCGCTCGGGATTCGCCAAATGTCGAATGTCTGGAGTTTAGGCAGTCGAATCAACGGAATGCTTGTGGTATACAACGGATTCAATGTCTGAATCCGAAGAAAATGCCGCATGAGGAATACCTGGAAACCGAGAGAGGCAAGGAAGCTAATCAAGATACCCGTTCCACGAAACTGGACGCTTTGAAAAAGTCAAAGAATGGATTGCTTGTGACTGGAAAGGTCATAATATTCTGTGTGGAATTACAAAAGTTTTAAAATACGAACGTATTATTATTATTAGGAAACGTTGTGTTATAGAGTGAACACTCGATGAATTATCTTGCAGAGCTATCACGCGTTACCCAGGATTTGTTAAGAAATTTAAAATAATCATTTCTTGATATTCTGGTATAATAAACCAGTCAACTGGTCTGGATATATTTTAATTCATTTTGCACGGTGTTACCCTGAGTTATCATACAACATTCAAAATTCATATGTTCGTTTCCATATTTCTCATCTTTCGAGGTATTAAATTTTCACTTTCGTTGATTTCAAAAATTGAATACCGTGAAGAAACCTACAAATATACACACAGTTCAGTATTACATGCCAATATGTACGTAATTACGAATTATTTTAAAATCGAAGCAAAAGAAAATCACACTTTACACAGAATGCTTAATAGACAAAGCACATAATTAAGGCCTCTGAATTCTATGGTTTCCATTTCACAATTAGGTTATTTCCTTTAAAACTGTGTTCTTCAAAAACTTTGTATAATTTCTCTTCTACGATTCGGTCACGTAAATCATACGTTCAGTGGAGTGTCAGCCTCACATAACCTCACAATTGAACTCTGGCGGACAAATTAGTAAGCTTCACAGTCAATTAGTCATGGGAGTGAAGATTCACAATACTTTTTCTGCTCTTGTAATTCATCAATATTAACCATAATCAATATTAACAATTCATATGCAATAATCCTTTTAAAAAAAAGAGTCCTTTGAAATTTCAAATAATTCCATCGATTACTTTCCAGATTTCGACACCACGATTGTATCCCAAAAAGTTAACTTTTATTAGAATACATTTCATGTGTTTTGGTGAGATTCAGATCATGAGGGGTGCATATATATATATATATATATATATATATATATATATATATATATATATATATATATATATATATATATATATATTTTTTT
>NNCF01131499.1:0-32781 GCA_002313205.1 Laupala kohalensis | reverse complement strand
TAAAAACCCTCCTGAATTACTACTCAAAACTCAAATCCCAGCATATCTCAAGACTTTACTTAAAACATTTATAAAAAACGAAGAAGAAGAAAGAGGAAAATGAAAGATACCCTAGCCCTAATAGCGTCGGGATCGAAAAGAACAAGAGGTGACCAAGGGAGGTCAGGAAAGAGAAAGAAAGGAGCATGGCACAAGTAAGTGGAGGCAATGCAAATCTCAGCTCGGGGCCCCGTGTTCGCCAAACACGTACTTACTCGATGTAAGTCCCCTGGGGGGAGGGGTTCATATACATAACCATTATTGTGATCAGAGAATTGGGAGGAACAGATGTCGGATTGACGGGGACGCTCAGTACATAGATCATTTTACATCAAAATTTTCGTCAAACGTTGGGGAGCACAATTTTATGTCATAAAACAATGCTCTCAGAATTACAATTTGACGTGGCTTGTCCAGCTAGAGAAAATAGAAAATCCGGTTGGGAATTACCCCGTCATTATATTACAATATGAAAACATTTTATAAGAATACTAAATATTAAAAATTCTTTTTGAAAATAAAAAAAAATTGTATTTATTTTGTCCAGCTTGAAATGATATAAATTTGTTGATAAGTATCAAAATATCGCGTTACAAATAAATAAATATAAATCATTAGTTTTATTCGTCGGGTATAATTTTGCTCAATCCTGAGTCCAGTCCGATGGATGTAGAAAATATCCACGGACAGTATATAGAAAATGGTCCACGGGACAAGAAGGACAGTGCTGATGCTTGCACTTCTCTGGGCGTCGCGGTATTTCTGTAGCAAAATATTCGACGTAATCACAAATATCATAAAGACATCATCCTCACATGGACTGAACGAAGAAATAACTCAATAATGCCAGAAACGTTTGCTTGTACCAATGAAGAACGGGATGTATTTTATATCATTCAAGAAATCTTTATACTGCTTCGTTCTCCCAGACCATACAAATGTTGTCCATTGCTACAAAAAAAATTGTAGAATAAAAAAAATCAAAATATAGGTTGAAGAACCAGAATATCAACAAATCTCGAACGCGCACGCTCGTCTCAGCGAAAGACGGCTAACCCAGTGTGAACCTCTGGTGGCTCAGGTGGTAGCGTTCTTACTCTTCACCAAGTTAACCCGGGGGCCACAAAATTTTGTAACTTGTCACATGAATGTCATATATCTGTGACTACTGAAACGCGAACCCTCCTTCTTCTATCCACCTCCTGCTAGTATCAATAACTGTGGCTTCTACTAACCCCTCCACGTGGGCCAAGTTGTTGGTAATCCCAACTAGCCGGACCACCTACTAACAATAGCCCTTCCACCCACTTCCTACGTCCAATCACCCCGTGTAGATAAGCTTCAATAGCACTAAGCTACATTTCCCATTTACAAACACTACAAAGTGGGAATAGTTCACGCAAATATTATCCTTATTTAAGTTCCTTTTCTTAACCGTAGTATTTGTAAATGGGAAATGTACCTTAGTGCTATTGAAGCTGGGTTTACCAACTATACTAGTGATACTTCGGAGCAAGAACGCTAACCCCTTAGCCACCGGGGAACGTTACTGGGTCCTTCGATGAGCTACTAAGAACCGAAGAGTATACGGGTGTTCGCGTATTTGCCAAAACATAACAAATCCGGCAAACACAGACAAATAGCTCGTCTACACTTGGTTGTCTTTGAGCAAATATGGCAAATAAGCTACACAAATACCCAACACCAAGTGAAGTGTCAGCATGAACTATACTATTACGTCGCGCTGAGCAATTTCAAAGGAGATTTTATTCTCTTAAAGTAGCCATATTTATTAAAAAGTCATTGAGAATGCAAATTATGCGTCTGAGGAGATAAGCTCCTTTGCACACAGGAAGTAAGCTACAGTGCATCCAAGACTGAAGTCAAGATCCTAACAGACCGGAGTAAACGAACTTCAGCAAGTTTCCTCCTCGAGCAGTGGCGGATCTAGGGGGCGGGGGAGGAGCAGGANTCCCCCATTAGATCTGAACTTTCAACATATAATATTGAAATTAATAAAATGTATCTTTATCCTTTAATATGTATTTGCCATTTTAAACAATTAGCAAATTTGGTCACTATTTAATGAAAAGTTAATTATCAAATTGATGAATTGAGTATTATATTGAGACACAAAATCGCTATAATATTTGTAATAATGTTTACAATAATATTTCTAATAATATTTATAAAATTTAGGCCCCTTCTTGATGACGGTCTAGATCCGTCACAGACCTCGAGCATTAACCTTTTCAAAATAACGATGCAACATATTACTTTAACATTTATGCAATTATTAGCATCTTGCGACCAATAAAAAGTAAGTTTTTTCTCACATGAAAAGTCCATAAAAGATTTCTGTTTGGATCCCGTCTGTTGTCTCATAGCCTACCCTCTCCTTTGCTTAAAAATCATTTTTATAAAAATATAACGGAAGAAATTTGTATAAAACATCGTTAATTTTCCTTTAGTTAAACAATGAAGACATGAAATAAAGAATTGAATATTATTTAATTTATAAGGAATTAATTTTTGGAGAAAAATCTACCCTCACTAAAATTCAAAATAAATTTCGGCGTACCTGTTTCTTCATCTTGTTATTTAACCAAATATTTCCCTCTTTTAAGTTGTGTTTATGGTTCTAATTTGAGTAACAAAAGTAATTCATTTTTCTTGATTGTTATTTGTAATAGATGGAACGGTCCCTTGCTTGCTTCTGGAGAGTAAATAAATTTATTGTTCTCCGCGTGGTCATAAGCGGTTTGCAATTACTTTTTTAACAATAAATTTATCATTATTATTATTATTATTAATTGTGTCATGACGCATTGTATTCATTTCTGAAGTTCGCTTTCTTTCGTGCAGCACAAAGAGCGTTAAGTGAAACAATACGCTCAGCTATTTAAAAAATGACAGAGAGGACATGTCCTTGGTTTAATAACGAAGAACTTTCTTACGCCCGAAGAAAAAAATCAATTATACAAGGAGTTATGTGAAGGCGATGGACGACANTATATATATATATATATATATATATATATATATATATATATATATATATATATATATATATATATATATATATATATATATATATATTGCCATGCCTTTTCTGGCAAGTAAAATGGGATGACACGACGTTAACAGTGCAATATGTTAAGGTGGTCAGAACAGAGAAGAATGGAGGGAGTTCGCCGGTTTGATTCGCCTTTTGCTTTCGAGTCCGTTTTTCTATGAATTTATGTCTTCGCGTTCTTTTATGCATGCATGTGTGTACATACATTCCAATAAAATGAGTCGAAATGACGTCTCATTTGCTTGTTTCTTCGTTATGACCCGATAAAATTATATAGAAATCTCTTAGATTGCTGTGAACCTCACCGCCAGGTAACAGATCAATTATGTTACGTTGAATGAAAATGGGAGACGGGACCGAGATTCGCACTTGAGCCTAGCGCGGTCATACGCTTTCCAACTGCGCTCAGCTCGACGGTCCCGAGTTCGAATCTCGGTCCCGTCCCCCATTTTCATTCAACGTAACATAATTGATCTGATAAAATTATTTCTTTTGAAAGGCAATTTTTGAAAGAAAAACGATTTTTCCGGGAATCTCGGATTCACCGACCAAAAGAGTAATCGACCAGGTCTCGCTGCCGACCAGGCCGGTCAAGAGGGGATCTACTGTATTTACATTATATTTCCAGCAACTTAAAAGACATTACTACTTGAGTTTGTAGCCCACTTAGCACATAAAAATAGTCAATGGTTTAGTTTCAATCCATACGTAACCGACCCACCTACTAACAATAGCCCCCACCACCCAACTCCTTCCTCCTATCGCTCCAAGTAGATAAGCTTCAATAGCACTAAGCTATATTTCCCATTTACAAATACTACGATGGGAAAAAAGTGGTCATATATACGGCAGTTCCTTACAGGGAACGGGGTTTTTAATGACTTATTGGTGTGTCGAGGGGTGTAGTGAATGTGCGCGTGGTAGTCTCGTGGAAAGTCGAGAACATCAGATGCTTTGTATGGACAAGAAAGTGCGGAATATCTAAATTGAATGAGGAGAAATGGGGATTACAAAGCACGAGGTGGCAACGACAAAATCGATACAGTGGATAAATTTCGAGCGTTTTGAGCATTTGTGACGAATGATTAAGAAGGAAAATGCAGTTCGACACATTTATGGACTAATACTAATGAAGACAACGACTGAGAGACAAGCACATAAGGCCGCGGAAGATTTCAGGGACGGGAACGTTGGCTACGGTCGACGGCTAAGAGGGAAAAAAGAGGAAAATAAACAAGAAAAGGAGGAGATTAAACACGAGAGACGCGTAATGACCCTGTTTACAGACGATGCGGTCATTACGCCATGGTCAAAATGAAATGAAAAAAAAAATGTTTTCTTTATTGATGATGACAGTGGATTTATCTCACAACTAAATAAAAATGCAGCACTTGCTTGAAAATTGTTGTTGTTTAGTACAATTCTTTTTGGCATAATTCAAAATTAAACGACTTTTATACCTCATGCTTCAACGGAAAAAAATATTTGCAATAAGAATTATCAAGTCTCTGAAATATTCCGGCCGCCAAGGGTAAGGACGTTACTGTGAGTGAAAGGTAAAGTGTAAAGACCCGGCCAGACTACTCAAACTTCAGTACAAACAAGAGATTATTGGACCCTAAAAATTGGTTTCGGGGGGGAGATTCCTTTGTTAAAGACATGACACCGTTTGCAAGTTGCGGTTTGGGAGAATTTTTGACATGCTGAAGATTCGTACAAACTCGAGCATCTCTAGATCAATTCGTCTCGCAAGGAGGAAGTGGTGACAAAGTGAGGGAGGACCCAGCCGCCGCCTCCCGATATTTTACAACCTGCCATGTCATTGTGAAAATCATCCACTGCTAAGTGCAAAACTTTTGCTCAAAAGGATTACTTGCACAGACACAACTTGGTGGCAAAAATTATTCATCAAAAAATTCTATTCCCTATTCTACTCTCTATTCTTTTCCATTATTATACTGTTTGACGATGACAACTCAGAAATTATCTGAACAGTAGTATTTCCATCTCCATCCGCGTAATCTGAAACCTAGTCCTTCTCTGAGCCTCTATTCTTCCACAATCGCACGACTCGTGTTTTCTCTTTGGCGTGGGTGTGGAAGTGCGTAGGTCAGAGGGGAAGCGCAAGGTAGGTGAGAGGAGGGAGAAGGGGGAAGTCTCTCAAGTGACAGGAGAACAGTATAGCTCCAGCAGAAGCAGCCGCTGCCACCACTGTACCACCGTGAACAGCGTCAGCCAAGGTCATGCGCCTGCGCCGCCGCCGCCGCCGCCGCCCCCTCGAGCACTGGGACAGTGCCTTCCCCCTTCCCCTATACTCCGACTCCATCTCATGCAAACATGACCTTGGCGACCGACGACGGTATACGCAGCAGCCTCCCGGCTGTCGAACATCACTCGACGCGACACTCGGTCCAATCCAATCACACAAGTTGCTGTCTTGTCTTCCTCTTCGCTTCTTCAACTAATCAGCAAAATTGATTTACCTCTAAATCGTATATTACATTACTTATACTCCAAGTCATGTAAAAATTATATAATACTCCAAGTTGCCAAAAATTATATAATATGGCTACTTAACACGAATTGCCAACTTCTACGAATTCATGTCATATCCAAATAAATATTTATAGTCGTCGTAGAAGCTGTAAAGAAATACACGTTAATAACACTACGAACTAAAATACAAGGTAATATTCGTTCCAAGACTCGATGCACAAGGAACAGGATAGCGCCACAAGAACAATTGAATTGAATTGATGGTCGACGTTGGCAATAGATTGAAGTTTAAAAAATTCAAATGTACTACCAACATAAGGCGAGGTATACTTATAACGGTAATGGACGGTGGCGAAGTAAACGCCTGTATAGGAGCGCTGCACCAACATCAAGTCTTGCAGACTGGCAATGAACCAATATACAAACTTTATTGTAAACTAACAAACGCAGAGAGTTTCCGTTCATGTTCTTTTTTCTTTCGTAAGTTAAATTTTCTCGAAGCAAAGAAACATGATTGCTAGTGTAGTGACTTTTTCATCTTAAACATAGTACTCACTACTACCAAACTTGACAAAATACCTCTAGGAGAACGTGTCTTATTTGTTAAACAAAATTAAAATTCCTTTGTATAAAATACAGTGTGTGAATTATCCCATAAATCTTAATTTTGTAATCTACTTTCAACGAAACTCATTTTACGGTAGTTACATATCTATATCATGTCTACAGCGTCGGTACACCCGTAAGGGCGGGCATCAATTGCGCAGAATCCCCTGGTTCAGGTAGAAGGACTTTCCTCAATTGCGCAGGTATTTTGTAAGGACTTTCCTCACTCCAGGTATTCAGCAGAGGTTTCCTCAATTGCGCAGACATCCCACCTTCCTTGAGATCGGGATTCATAGGATCGGGTGTCTCATATGTATAAGTAGCATTAGGTATTTTATAATCATGAAATAAAATCGCTTTCCATGCGATTAATTTATTTGGATTATAACTTAATTTTCTAAATATTTTCCTATGTTTACCAGCGTTGGGTATTAGACTGTTTTACGTACTAATACCTCTTAAAAAAGTTTGGGACTCTTCAGCTGAGTATACATTTTATGCATATCAGTAATTTTTTTTCAAGAAAGGATTCAATTGTTGAATCATTTCATTATTGTAGGCGGTTTAGCGGTGTGTGACATTTTGTCATTACTAATTTGATAAGTTAATTAAATTTGTTAATCTAATGTTTGTTAAAAATATATTAAGAAACAAAAAAAATCGTTATGTAATAGTTTTTAAACTATTAATATTATTTTATTAGGGGACAGAAAAATGCTTGCGTGTAGTCAATATAAGAATATTTTCAAGTAAATTTTTAATGAATGAAATATTATTTTACCGATGAATTATTATCTCTTACAACACCTATCCAGGAGTCACGGAGCGCTGCCCACGCTACTGGGAAATGTGTCATTTGGAATTTCATAGTCATCGGTAGCGAGTGTTGTGCATTGCTTCAGCGTAAAACATTCCACAGAACAAGCAAACGTCATGATCTGTAGGTGTGCGCCCAACGAAAGTATTTGGGACAGAAGGAAAGGAACTGCGTTTCTTTCACAGACGAAAGAAGATTTAAACTTGCCAGTATAATAATCTTGTAAAACGAATTTTCACTAGATTGGCACTTATGCCATTCTTGATATTACGAACCAGTATATATTATATCCAGTCTTCGCAAAATTCCACCTTAAGTTTACGAGATAGCCGATTTAAACTTACAATTGTTGCTCGTAAAATGAGAATAAGATAAACAAAACAAAAGTTGGAGGAAAAATACTTATTTATAAGACTGAACGTCATCGAAAGCAACGATATCATGTCGTACGCTGCTTTGCTTTCTCCGTGAAATCTAGTCACCATTACGTCCTCATTCGCGTTCGCACATCCTTCTTCATTACTTCCGGTCGCGTTTCATTGTGAAGATAAGGTTGTACCCACACCGCAAACAACGTATCTTTTATGAGAGCGTCTCATTCATAAATCGCTCCTCTCCGAGATGTATCGATGAACGCTAATAGCAAGACATTTCTCTTTCTTATCGTAGTATTTGTAAATAGGAAATGTAGCGTGCTATTGAACCTTATCTACATGGAAAGATATGAGGTGGGTGGTAGGGACTATTGTTAGTGGATGGGGCGCTTAGCAGGGTGAGTTACTGATACTAGGAGGAGGTGCATAGAAGGAGGTAGTCACACCTATGAACTGGGTCATTAATGTGACAAGTAACAAATTTTTTCTGGCCCCACCGGGAATTGAACCTGTTGATGAGCAAGAACGCTACCACCTGAGCCACCGGATGGGCATCTTTCTCTTTTGATACAAACTAAATGACTGAAAATATATCGTGCTAGCAGTACGACCCCGGCGTAGCCCGGGATTTGAAAAGAAACTTACTGGTCATTCAAAATCATAAAACAATTCACAAATTAAAAAAAATATTTATTTCTATTGGAATTCCAGAGAAAAGTAGACAGTATGAATTGATTTTACCCCACAGAGCGTATTAACACTCCTGTGAATAGGTATGGATATTTTAGCCTCTACGCAACAATGAGCAGGACTTGAGTGAAACGCAACAACGGAATCTTATAAAATACACACCAAGATGAATACGATTCTACCCCTTACATCCTCTATAGAGTAAAATATCGAAAATTCAAGAATTTTGTTTCTAGATATTAGCAGTGTTGAGGAACGAAAATCAAGTTGATATCTCAATCCGTTCGTGAGATATACAGAGAAATGCGAAAATTTAAAAGTAATGAAAATGGGAGATGGGGACAGATTCTCGAAATATCAAGTAGACAATGCTCTCCTTAGTGTTTCAAACTTTCAACATGCTCGGATTGAAACTGTTTCTTATATTCAATGATTAAAATAAAAATTTTGAAATTAAATAAGCAAAAATTCGAAAAGTAATTAACATAGGGGAAGAGACTGGTTCAGTATCTCACGTAGACTGTGCTCTTCCCGGAGTTTTCAAGCTCAAGTGTGCAAATTTTCATCAAACTCGGATTAAAACTGTAGGTTTGTGTAAAACACATACATACACACACCGCCCGAGACGTTCTTGTTTGTTCATAGAGATTTCATATCAGTAAAACATATATAAATGGGACGCAGGAATCGGAATACGACCAGGGTGTACTATAAGGTAGGCTCGGCAACTAACGCCCACCGTTAAATAACGCTCATACTTAGATCAAACATACGTATTATTCGTATGACTTGCGTCACGACTCACACACACATGGCATACATCCATTGGAACACACTAGCACGAAAGCATATCGCTGGTACAGTACTGGAATTATAAATCGGCCGTCACAAAATTATTATTCCAGAACTGTACCAGCGATACACCGTTCCTCTCCAAGACCTCAGCACCTATTCGACAGAATCTTTTTCTTTAATAAAAAGAACAGCAATCATGATGTTACTTTTCATAAATTATAATACTGAACTAAAAAATTGTTAAAAATTATTATTATAGAAGTTACAAATTAAGTGATGTAAGTAAAGAAGTATGATATTTTTCATTTGATTTGTTTCATCCTTTTTTAATTATAATAAATGAATTTATACGTAACTTATTCTTTCTTTTAAGATTTATAATCCTTAAGAATATATTTTCGCATCTCGCACTTTATGTATCAAACGAGCAGTAATAAACACAATATTTTGAATAACACCCACAATAAGGTTTTGACGGAGCAATTTCGAGCAAACGTGATGACGTCAAGGCAGACCCATAGTTAAATAATTGATTGTAGTTGTATTATTCAAATAATGTATTATTGTATTATTCAAATTCTTCGTCACACACCATAATAACTCCCTCACAAAAATGACAGCAAATATTGTATTCAATGAGTGAGTAATACTATAATAAATTGTCTGCTTAAATAGGTCGATATTTCTTAATTACATTTCTTTTCTGTGCAGATGAAGATGGTCTGTTCATAGCTGAAATAATGTCAACATGCATTTAACCAAGGCGACCAACGGTGATTGTAGGAAGCCATCGCCAGGGTCAATCTCGTGCCTCTATCCTCGTTCTCAGTCAAGATTCGTTCAGAACAAGAGATTCGTTCTGCGGAAATAGATGCGTGCGCATTCACCATACGTCTATTCTTATCTCTTACGCTGAGGATCACTCGTAAGATAATACGCGTGAAAACAAACAAGATAACGTAATTCACCGAAGCAAAACACCCTCACTATCAGTTCTATGTTGTTCCGTTTTATCAAGGTCTGGATCCTTAGGTCATCATAAACATTAATACACAAATGTCCCAATTTCTTATTGGTCCAATTCTCCATCACCAGACGAAGTAAATCACATGAATGAAGTATCGTACTTCAGAGCATTAAAAGATACGTCGCAGATTTCTGATTATTTCATCTTCCAACTTTTCCTTTCCGAGATAATAGCATTTAAAATTTACATCAAGAAAAGGAGCTACTTAGTTATTTATATTGAAGAGGATGTAACTTGACTACTAGAGTCCTGACGTAATTTGTCGTCTAGTAAGTTATAAACAATATTCGTAAGGAATTGTATCGGAACCTGTAGGGAACAGTTTTTCTAATAAATATTTGGATTTTGTGATTTATTATAAATTATTTTGAAACAACTGAAAAAGTACTTTTAACATTTACATATATCATCACATAATTTGTATTGTTTTCAATGTTTTGAGATTTTCTTCTATTCTAGAAATTCACTCGACAAACTATCGATTTTCTGGTTCGATTGAAGACAGATATGTCTCGGAAATAATAATATCGCCGAGGTTTGCCAGCCTCAGAAGTAAGTTATGGACACGAACCAAGGGAAGAAATCAATCAACAAATCTAAAAGAAGCGAAAAGCTGCTGATATATAAAGATGACTATCGAAATTGGTAGGATGTGGATTTAGAAATTAAAGACTATCCCTGTCATTGTAGGTTCCCTTGGTGCACTACCTGTAAATTTAAAGAAGCATTTAGAAACCGCCCCAGACAAAGAGAGCGAGTAGCAACCTTTAGAGAGCGGGTAGCAACCTGGGATTACAAATTTCACCCGGTTAGAACACCTTCAAAGCTATGAAGTGAACACTACATCGAAATAATAAATAAATAATAATAATACAATAAATTTGTCACCCAGACTATACTAAAGGGATATGTTTCAGGGATATTTTTGATTCCTAAACCATTAGCCAGCGAAAACTCTGCTTAAATTAGTTGATGGTAGAATAACAGCTGTCATTAGTTAACGAATGACGGATTGCGCTCGTTTAGTGCGAAGGAATACATTATTTTCGAGCCGTCAACGCTAATAAGCACGAGGGCGGGGTCGCATTATAATGGACCGGGACATTATCTCCTAACTTGTTTTGAAAAGGCATTACGTGCGAATTCTCCCCCCCCCCTTACACCTGGTTTTCACGCCTTAGTAATTTGAGTTCACTTTTCAGAAATAGGAATCTCAATGTTTCGTAACATATAGAGTGAAGATTAATTTGCCATATTTATTGTTTTTCACTGGCAGGGAACTAACGAAAAATTCTGATTTATTGCATTGATTACTTGGCTATTATTTAAAAACACGATAACTTCTACAATAACATATTATAGTGACATACACTACTTACAAAAAAAATCTGGCACGCGTGTGTTCGTTACGAATTTGAAGAAGTGTTGTATCAGGTAGTTTAACCAAAAATAATACGCCGTCTCAGTGGCTGTATTTTTAAGGCTCGGCTATTTAAAATGTATTCAAAATATGGAAGTAATAATAAATTTTCTTTGAAAATAGTAGTAATATATAGTTATGTTCGTTATTACCCCCCTCGTTGATTTGATGAAAAATAAACTGTCCGCAATTACGCTAAAAAAATATTTGCAATAACATTTAAGAAATTATTGATAACATCGATAGTTCACTACGCCATTTTTTCTACAAAAAAAACTGTTAAGAAAAATTGTTGTGAATGATTATTTAAAAGAACAGTACTGACAGAGAAAAGAATAAATCCGATAATTGTAAGAATTGACATCGCAAATTTGCCCAAAAAAGTTATGTGTTTATATAAAAACACCTTAAATTAATGTTTTGCAATCAAATGAACAACAACCAAAACAATTTCCATGTTACTTCGCGATGGAAACCCGATTCTTCATTGTCCGTAATTACCCGCTGGTAGCATTTATCATTCTCTCCCCTATTTGTGTTAATCCATGGTGCACGTAACAAACTACAACAATTTCAGTATTTATGTATTTCCATTATTCTAATTTTTTTAGTTTTTAACGCTTTCTATTATATAGAAACTTCACAAATAGGTGTTTTTAAGAAGAAAATTTTTTTTCAACTTTATATTTCGAAATATTTTTTTTGTTTTTTTTAACGAATTAGTCAAAATTCCGGGACGCAATGAAAATTCTTTTCTCAATTAATTCTAATGAGATCTCAGTGAAAGTGGTACAATGTCAGGTAGAGCGTCATCATCAGGGCTCGATATTCACTTGGAAATCGGAAAATGTACACTTAAATTATGCGCTAAAAGTCCAAACTATGCACTAAAGATCCAATTAAATGCACCAAAAAATTCGAAGAATGCACTTAAAAAAACGAAATACGATTCTATTTATTACTAAGAAAGTTCAAAAGCAAGTTTGGTAAGTTGAATAATACGGAGCTCTTCCGTAGAGAACGAGACATATTTTAATAAAATAACATGTAAATTTTGTTTGATTACAGTAATTTAACCTAAAATTTAGGGAGTTCTCTGTCGTAGTTTTTGAATTTCTCCTAATGTGTGTGTGCATACACACACAGGCATCTGTGGATATCATACACACGAATATAATCGTGCATGGTGAGTATGAGAACACACGCATAATATGTTAAAACATATTCCTGCGGAAATCTCGAAAAAGAATGTGACACTACAGTCTTCTATTGATTAAAAACAGACAACCTATAGAGACGACTGGGTATATTTTTTATGTAAGTGAAATACTCGCTCATTCTTATTTGATAACCGAATTTTAAGTATACGTTTTCGAGTGTACACGTTCCTTTACGTATAACAGAGAATGGGACCTCTGCTTTGCACATTGTGTTTGTATTTTCGCACCTACAGCTGGTGGGAAGCATCTGTGACTTTTTTATTACAAAGCGGAACAATGGTTCCCATACTTTTTAGGTCAGGAAACAGTTTTCATGAGTTCAGATCATCATGAACCGTCGGTTTTCACCTCACACTATATGCTTTGGACAGTGTAAGGTAAAGATTACGAATAATACTCATTTCTTGTTTTATTTTAATTTAGCAAAGAAGTAATATTCGCGATTCGTGTTCTTTTGATAACCTGTCGCAATTACGGATTAACAAGCAAGAGGAACTGAGGAAAACATAGCAAATAAAAATAGGAACTTAATGGCGTTAAGATTTCCATACCTTACACGGCATTTCAAAGAATCATTCAACAAAATCTGCGGATAAAATGGTTCCTCCGGACAATAAGAGGATAATGTTGTATTTTTTGTAAGTAAATAAACTTTGTCAAAAAAGCAGATACAAACTGTGCATGACCACGTGCGAGACAATAAATTCACTCTCCGGAAACAAGCAAGGGACCATCCCATCAATTCCCATAAAGGATTGAAGGACACTTGCGGATTGTTATCCGTAAAAGATGTTATTTTTACAAACACACATCCATTTATTGTTCCTGAGTGAATCGAAGATATTATGTGCAGTACAAGTAGAGATTATTAATAACCAAAGTATTAATGACATTCCTGCCTATGAGAAATTCCTCCTCTACTCCTAGGATAGCCGGAGAAAAACCTGGGCCAGGTTACAGAGATATTGTGCACAACCGTGCCAGGAGTAGAAATACATTATTATAAATAAAAAGATTTTAAAAAGTGCATGAATCAAGTCATTTAATATACTACTCGTTCGGACGCCATCGGAAAAAGCGGGCTGTTCGAAAATGTACGTCATGAGTGAATGAATATTTAAAAGGTATCATGAACGCAATAATTTAAACAGTTTTCGTAAACACAGCAGTTCGCCAGCTCGCAATCGTCACAACCACCGCTAATAACATATAACAGAGAATTTTAAGGGTTGTAAAGACCTGTGGCGGATCTAGGGGTGAGGGGGCTATAGCCCCCCCCCCACCCTTATTTTACCAGAACAGTTCTTTCTGGAACGAATATTATTTGTTGTCTTACTATCTTGTATTTCTTTAGAACAAATAGTCCCTTTTGTGGCTACTCTCAATATCTTTTTGGATATAACTTGAATTCGTATAAGTTGGCAAATTCGTGTTAGGCAGCCATTTTGCATAAAATGGTTTTCGGAAAAAAGTGTCATGACTCGGGGTATAGCTTCTTCTTCTCGGAAATCTGTCCTCGCGGCACGTAAGAGAACTAACTGTATTCCGACGCGCTCCAGCTGGTCACTCACGGGGAAACCGTACTTTCAATTGACCGCACCGGATGGAATTGTCGCGTGTGACGTCACAGCCTCTAGTTTACAATTGTTCCGTTCACGAGTTCATTCCGTTCTTCGTCACTCGAGCACGAAGCTCAAGCGATCTGCAGAACAAATTGAACAGACTGATTCGTATAAATATGTTGTTTACATGTACCACTATACTGCTGACATTAGACAAACCAGGGGATTGTTATTTAATTTTAATACACGCCCGGTAACACCATCACTGATCAGCAAACGGAAAGTCTGTAGGCAGCGAAGAGAGAGTTGAAACTTGATTTCAGTTTTCTCTTTCTCAGGTATTTCTTTTTGTTTGTTGATGTATTTTTATTATACATTTATTATTTCGTGTATAAGTATTTTGTTCATTCATTATTGACACCAGAGGATGAAACGTCGAGTTCGTCGCTTAAAAGGTCGTTAAATGTTGTTGATTCCTAAATTTACGTCTCGCGGTAAGATTGTCTCTTGATTGTTTTTTATCATCCGGATGACAAAGAAATAAAAAAGATGTTTTGTTTATAACTAATGATGCGTGAATAATCAAATCATATCTCAAACCGTCAACAATAAAACACTGGAGAGTGTCCTCCACTCAACTTCGCAATTATATTCCTGGAGATTACGAACATATGATGTAACCAAAATGATGTCTTTAAAAACAGGAATCGTGCAAAATAATGGGGCGTAGTTACGACATAATTCGTCTTGACGTTCGAAAATATGTAGCTATAATAATAATAACAACAACAATAATTGTTATTTTTATAAGGCGCTTGGGAAACGAAGTTAGGATACAAAAGGACTACGATACTAGTCCGTTCCAAATCCAAAAAGTTGCTTTTCTAGGAACAGTCCACATAGAGAAGTTCTCTCCATTTCAAACAATTCCTAAGAGCTCAAGTAGAGTTCTGGATGACTTTACAACCAGCATGCAGGAGGAACAAGAAGAAAACAGCAGGTCGACCGAGCCCAATCCCTTTGGGATGGATGAAAGTTTCCTAGCAATGCAGATCACGACGCCTCAGAGATGGGGCTCTACTTGGAGAGATACAATCCAGGATCAAGTCATCGCATCCGACAACTATAAAAAGTACGTTGAAGAGTAAGACGTTAACGAGAAATGTAGAATATGTCAGCTGTCATCATAAACAATATATCACATTACCATTGGATGAACAAATTTAGCTAACACACATTGTCTGCACAGGCATAACCTCACTGCTAACATTACAACAAGATTCGGACTTTTAACAGAAGAAGCTGAAATGATCACTCACTATTATGAATACCAAGCAAGACCTACAATAGAAAACAAAGATTTTAAACTATATTACGACCTACCAATACACACAGCTAATAGACCAGATATTATACTACTTAATGTCAGGGAGCGAATAGCATTCAACATATTGATGTCACCCATCCAGCAGATCATAACATTGACAAAGCAGAAATGGATAAGATTTCAAAATACATTCCCCTTTCGATAGAATATAAAGACATTTATAAAGTCAAAGCTGTAGAAATTCTACCAATCGTTGATACTGAAATAGCCTCATAAATAAGAACCTGAAAAACAATTTGGAAAAACTAAATTTGCATCCCAAAAAATCATACTCCCAAGATCCAAAAATCTGTTATCTTAAAAAACTTGCGTATTGTTCGCACCGTGCTTAATTTATCAAGCCAGGAATGAGACATGTTAGATAGCCTCTCAAACCTTTTTAAAAATCGGGTGAATAATCCCCGAGAAGAAATTGTATAATAATAATAATAATAACAATAATTACAGGAAGTGTATTACTAAGGATCCAACTCTCACGACATACTTTATGTTGCAAGTCCAGCAACGTGTCAGAGAGCATATCACATCTGGCTGCACCATTCTGACACAAATGACTATTTACACCACCATCATCATGACTGCAACATAGTACACCAAGAAATAGCCCTAAATTTCGACTAGTTTCACAACGTACACCGTAATATAATAATAATAATAATAAATTTATTGTCAAAAAAACAATACAAACTGCGTATGACCACGTGGATGACAATACACTAATTTACTCTCCGGAAGCAAGCAAGGGACCATCCCATCAATTCCGATCAAGGGTCCTAAGGCAGAGGCGGATTCAAAAATTTCAGCAAAAATTCCTAGATAAGATGAAAAGTTAGCTACGAGTTACAATACTAATAGAATGTCAATATGATTGTTGTTTAACCCAAAATATTCACATGTACAAATTATTATCAAACTATCGATTATTCTGAGTATAGAGTTTAAAAATCATAAGAATTGAAATAACTAAATTCACGATGTATTGTTACAATAAACACGCCCCTAGACAAAGTTGACCAGACCGGTGATGGAGAACGAGGAAGTCAAATTGTACTATGACCGCTCTATTCTAACATGCGACACCGTAGAACACCATAGACCAGACACAACAATCATAGACAAAACCGAAAACACAGCCGTCATTGTACTCCCACTTGCCCGAAACATGCAGAAAATCTACGCTGAAAACCAAAGAAAAGAGTGCCTACCTGGCAAAAGCATTAAGAACCTGTGGAAGGTAAACGAGGTGCATATTCTGTCCTGTCATTTCCAGCACAGGTTCACACACAAGAACTTACGTAAAAATCTAGTGGTCCTTGGGATCAAGAAGGGAACTGCATATCTTATCCAGGAGTCAGTCGTGCTCAACACCTGTCACATTGTTAGGAACACCTTCAATATTGATCTTTACATACGTTTTCTCGCTATTGCTTGGAAAACTAATCCCGCAATTGATGAAGAAGCGGAATGGACCGTGATAGAAACACAGAAAACCTATGCTTTTTTTTTTTTGTTGGGGCTTTAGGGCTCGTCAACATCGAGGTCATTAGAGCCCATTGCATAGGTTATTAAAACCTTTGCTAATAATAATAATAATAATAATGTATTTTAATAGGGTACAAACTGAGTATGACTACGCAGAGGACAAATTAATTTACTCTTCGAAAGTAACCATAAGAGACTAATAAAATCTAGAGGTGCAGGTGCGAAATTAAATATGGCAGTAGACAGATTTACATTTCGGAACAAAATAAACAATTCATTATATTAAGTGCTTAATATTGTTAACTCATTTCATGTATTTTCTTTTTAATCTTGAAATTGAACTGCTTTGTCTAAATAGAATCAATTTAAAGCATCTAGGAGCAAAAACTTCGTCAAATGGGAGGGGGGGACTCCGGACTCTCTCGACACACGCCCCCCCCCCCAAAAAAAAATAATCCTAATCTTTTTTTTTCTTAAAAATTAAATATTAAGGTATTATACCTGCGTTGACTGAAGTCAAGTTGCCAACTGCTCATCAACATTGGAAATTACTCTCCAAAGTAGTTCTAATTAAATAATAATTCATTCTACTGATTTTTTTATTATTAGATGAGGACAATTACTTTGTGATTTTCAAACTTGATGGTAAATTCAGATAGTTTTCAATCACGCGATGCGGCTGCCATTTCCGTTAGAACAGTATTTTCCACAGTTTTTGGTGAATTATTCTTGTAAATGCCCAATAAGATCCTAAAGTCATTGCGTTCTTATTTCCATTTGCTATGTTTTAGTAGGGTTTTTTGTCAGAATATCGAAAAATCATAAGCCCGCGAACGTTTATCCACGTAAGCTCAAAGTAATTTGAAGTCAAATAATTCAAAATTTTGCGCAGCAAGGGTATGAAAATTCGTCACCACTGGATAGGGAATGGTTCAATCATTTCAAACAATTTTTGGGGGGTACTTAATCCAAGTCGCTCTAACAGATGTATTTCTTTGAAGGATTGTTGAATTTAATGAGCGTATCAATGAGTTGGCGTCGGATTTCAATTAAAAAAGATATTTTTAACAGAAAAAATACGAGGCTTTGTAAGAGATTATTTCATTGACGTATCAGACCCTCTCTCCTGAACACAGACACTTTAGCAAAATCCTGGCGATGTCTAGCGACGGATCTAGACCGTAATCAAGGGAGGGGGGGGGGGCTAACCGGTGAGCATTTTTGTTTAAAAATTATGATTTCACAACACAAATTTTATAACCTTCATTTTATAACATTTTATAACAGACTGGTTTAGAAAACCAAGTAGTGTAAACAAACTAATGAATTAGAAATCGAATCACAGCATGTCACATAAGAAAAGTGTTGTTGTTGGGTTACTACATAGTTAGTAATATATCACATCCACGATTTCTAAATAAAAATATTGGAATTATCAATGATATACTGATGCTTAATGACTATCCTGAGAGATTTTCTAATCGGATTGTTTGGAACTATTTTAATGGACAAAAGACTAACAGTGATTGTAGACATTTAGAGAAGAAGAAATATGTGGTGTTACCATATATTCCTAGTATTAATGCAGATATTTGTAAGATTTTTAGCAAAGTTTGTGAGAAGGTTATCTATAAGGCATGCAATAATGTAGTGTTTGCAAAGAATAATAAAGATAATGTAAATATGGGTAATACTATGGGAATTGTGTACAAGATTGAATGTAATGATGGTGATAAAGTGTATATTGGCGAAAGTAAACGAAAATTGAACATAAGGATAAAAGAACATGAGAGGAACATGAAGAATATAAGTGATATGAACAAGAGTGGAATTATAAAACATTGTGTAACTCTGAACCATAATATGGATTTTCGTAATGCTAAGATCATTGACCGTGAAGAAAACTACCTTCGAAGATACGTATCAGAAGTAATGAATATAAAAATTAATAATAACAAGAATAATCAAAGAGAGTAATATATTTACTACATGTTTTGATGGAGTGTTGCAGGTGTTAAGATATTATACTAGTAAGAAATGAATTTATGAGGTTGGCATACTTGGTATTTAGACCTTTAAGTTGGTATTAGAATTGTGTTTTATGTTTCGATGTAGTGTGTGATGTAGTTACGAAGTATCTGTGACTATGTAGTACAAGTGATTGTATGAAATGGTTTTTATGTATTGTATATGAGATGTGAATTTGATATTCACAATGTATAAAGTGTAGATAATGTGAGGTACGTTTTTATATTTATATTTTTGATAAATTGTTTAATGTGTGGAAGCACTGTGATGATATTAAGATGTTTACTATGCTTTTGTTTGTAGTGAGAATGAATCCTGGCAGACGTGAAGAGGAGGCCAGAAACCTAGAGCCTCGAAACGTAGTCAATTCAATGTCAACCCTAAAGTTTCCATAACGACGAAATAAAGATGAGATGGATGTTTAATGTGAATCTGAGCTGTGTGTTTTTTGACTGTCTATAATAAGGCACGGTGTACCTATAAGATAATGTGATGAGACAGTCAGAGAAAGTGTGGATGAATACATATTAAACAAATTTTATAAATATTACCCATAAATAATGAACTATTAACAATCTGATATTATTAATAACAATAACATTTATTCATTGAAGTTAATAATACGGTATTACTAAAGTTATTAATCTGGTTTTATTAATTTTATTAATCTGGACTTATTAACAACAATAACAATCATTAATCTGGCAACACGTTTACAAAGTATGCCATTAACCAACTTCAATTTTATCTGTTCAGAGTTCAGGTCCAATGGGTTGGGGGGGGGGGTTATAGCCCCCGTAGCCCCCACTAGGAGTAAAATCGATACTACCATTCCCCCAGTCCGAGAGCAGGAATTCCTTGTACAATCATGTGGAAAGAAAGAAAAAGAAAGGATGGATACCAAGGAGAATATCGCATTCCCAACCTCAAAGAAGGAGGCCAAATCCTGGAGGCCGATGAGTTAGGACGAGACACAAGATAGGATTCACAAGGGGCTCAAGCCATCCACTATCCCCCTAAAACCTATTTGGTGGGGCTGATATTGATCATTTTATTAATTTCAGATCTCTAGTAGAAATGGTCCTTGAGTGGCCATCTGTTAACGCCAAATGGCCATTCAAGTGGCCATCAATGGTCGTTTTGCGATAACCACCCCTAGGGCCATATTTACTATAGATTATTTTATTGATATTAGATTTTTCAAATGTGACTAATCCAAAAATTAGAATAAAATCACTATCTTGATTTTTTAATTTCAAAGCATTTTTTAAAATAGATACAAATATTCAAAAAAACAATTAGCAAACAGAAAAACTGAAAACGATTCCATTTTGATAAAAACTTCACAATAGATATTCGTTTTCTTCATTTTAATTTTTCAATCCTGATGTATCTTTCAATTTTCAACATATCATCTTTATTGATTTATATAAGTTGAAAATTTCAAATATCCCACAAATATTTAGGCTGCCCATTAAATAAACTAGGAAAGCACGTGTATTCAAGAACACGAAATATTCTACAAGAAGAAAAGGCTGCGAGGCTCATTCTTTAACGCAGTGTGATTTAAAAATAAATTAACATTTGGTCCCTTGCTTGCTTCCGGAGAGTAAATTAGTTTATTGACCTCCACGTGGTCATACGCAGTTTGTACTGTTTTTTTGTTGTTGTTTTTTGACATTTATTATTATTATTATTAATTAATTACACTTAGAATTGTACCCAGTAGTCGTTGACTTATGAGCGCTCCTTTGACTCCAAATATAGAAATAAAAGGTTTAATATCATTAAGAAACACGGCATCACCAAGAAAATTGCCAATTAAAGGTAGTACTACCGTAGATAGAATTAAGTCACATAAATTGACATAAATAGAGTAACTAGAATTTATTGTGGTTTCGAGTTGAAAAACATACCTCACCGGCCATTCAAACGAAATAATCGCAATTATAAATGATGGTGTAATACATTGTGTATTACGGAACAAACACCATTTTCAAGAAAAGACCATCTTATAAATCACGAACGAGATGGAAGTTTATTTTGGTTTATCGTAAATGTTCCGGATTATTTTTTACATCACTATTATTTATAGGTCACCGGACATTTGAGAAAGACATTTAACTTATACTGTGGTGAGGTGCATAGATCACAAAACCGTTATGCTCAGCCGCCATCTTTGTAAATGATCCTATGTATTTGAAACGAGTGAAGCGAGTTCCTGAACATTGTTTGTACTAAACTATTAACTGATAGATACAAAATAAATCATGTTTTTTCTTCGTTATTATTCATATTGTTGTATTTTAAAACAATTAGAACAACACTAAAGAGGACAATTAGACATCTCTGTGATCTGAATACTGGGAGAGCTGGACCCATCTTAGAAAGGAATAGAATTGGTGCAAGCCAAGTTGGCGCTCATTCAGTGCTATCCACCGAAAAGATACTGCCTTTGTCACTCTCACAATGTAAGCAGAGAGATTACCTTACAATCATCTCGCACTCCGGAGACGACCTTCAAATCCTTTCTTTGTCTACTTCCGCTAAAATCTAAAAGTTTAGGATTTTAATTCCCTATGTGATTACAAACGACTAAGTTTCATCCAGAGTACAGGTCCCCGAAAATTTTTGTTTCGTGGACCACTTGCCATGTTTTTCGATTTTGGGTAGACCCCCTGCTCGTGTAATATTGAATTTTTGCACATTCATCAACTTCAAATGTGTTTTTGACCGCTGGTACAGTGCTACCCACTTTGAAAGATTTAAATTTCTAACTGTGTGAAGAAAAAAAAAACACGTGTAACTTTTTGTACATTTATTAATTGAATCCAAATTAAAACCAACCAAATTAGAAATTTAGTATCCATTACATAAAATAACAAAGCAAAAAATAAATATTTTAGTGGGAGGTATTAACCCGATGCTTCAATAACCAATTCTCAATATTTGGCATCAATTTAGTTAGATTTAACCTCAAATCTCCTCGGTCAGTGATATCCAGTCTGCTTCCTTTTTTGTTAGGAGATTGGCAACCGCGCTGAAACCCCTTTCCACCACGGATGAAGATGGAAAAGAAATTAAAAACATTCTCGCTTATTCCACAATACGTGATAAGCAACATGTATGACATACATACACTGTATGTGGATTATTCCTTTCATGGAAAGCCAAAATTAAGGCCACGACCTGCTTAACTGAAATTATTATCGTGGACCGCCATTTTGTTTGCCGCCGACATGGACCCTTTGCAGGTGTAGTCCACAATGGGGGTCGATACAGACCACTTTTGGGAATCAGTGGATCAAGACGCCTGTGAGAGAGAAAACCCATCAACCTGTGGGTTTCACGTGGCCTCGGGTGGACGTGTCAGCCTCAGCCGACGAACTGCGACACGTAGAAGAGTGAGATGGGCTTAGTAATGCCGGCAGTGAGACGTTCGCTAAACGATACCCCATCCTGACCCGGGTTTTGCTCCGGTTTTCCTTCGGGTAGAGGCGGATTCCTCATACAGGTTCTCTAGGCTTTGTCTAGGGGCGTGTTTATTGTAACAATAAATCGTGAATTTAGTGTTATTTCAATTCTTATCATTTTTAAACACTATACTCAGAATAATCTACAGTTCGATAATAATTCGTACATGTAAAATAAATTTTTTGTGTTAAATTACAAACATATTGACATTCTATTAGNAGCTAACTTTTTATCTTATCTAGGAATTTTTGCTGAATTTTTTGAATCCGCCTCTGCCTTAGGGCCCTTGATCGGAATTGATGGGATGGTCCCTTGCTTGCTTCCGGAGAGTAAATTAGTTTATTGTCCTCCACGTGGTCATATGCAGTTTTTACTGCTCTTTTAACAATAAATTTAAATTAAAAAGAGATAGTAGTGAAAACCTTGACGGCTCCGCCAACTAAAATGGCGGCAACTATCAGAATTACACTTTCCAAGTGGTACATGAAGGTAAATTATCAGTGCTGAAGAGGAATTACGAAGCAGTTTTATAATTTTCATCCCTGGGAAACAGTGTCACCAAGTATTACTGTAAAAGTTTCGAAGAATAAAATGTTATTACATAGACATTAAACTTATTTTACTCGAAAGTTTTGATTCATCGTATGTAAAACAGAAATAGGAGCAAAAATATTAATGTACCCGTTAAAGTATTTACACACCTTGGGGTCAATTGACCTCTGCCGGTCTTTCTATGTAGGCAGGGAAATCGAGTGTTAAATGAAAATTAGAGTTAAATAAAACCTCAAATTGCGGTGCAGGGGTCTCATCGTTCAATTAAACGTGATTTCTCAGGACAAGCTTGTTTACAATACAAGAGAACATAGTTGATAAGATAAATTAAATACAATTTATAAGAATAGATTAGAACAGTTGATTACAATAGATTAGAAAAAATAACAATAGATAAGAAATATACATAGATAACAATAGATATTTAATAATAGACAATAACAAAAAAATAACAATACATATTTCTTGTCTAATTATTACCGAGTGTTGGTTACAGTAAACCTTTACATAAACTTCAAAAAACCTATGTTATTATTTAGTGTGAAATACATTTTGTATATAATTCATATTAGGATATAATAGTTAACGAAGTGACGAAATCCGAACCCTGGTGTTAAATATTAATCGTTCTGCAATTAGCGTCCATTATACAAACAAAATATTTAAATAATTAAACACTTACGACCTTAGTATACATATTGTGAACTTCACATCATAAAATATATAGTATCCGTCCGTAACAAGGTTATAGGCATTTAATTTATTATTTTATTTCCAGTATTAATATTTTACTCCGCATTCACCACGTACGGCGTTAAAGTTAATCCGTACATTCATGGCATTTAAATGACCCTCGACTAATGAGCTTCTGTAATTCCTCTCGTTCGAAATAACAGACATCCGCAGTGATTAGAAAGTGTCCTAAATATGAAGTTCCGATGAAATGGATCGAATCCTTTCGTCACAGACGATTTTTCAAGTTACCAAGATGGACGTATCGTGATGTGAAATTACTGAAATCATTTCCAGAACTCTTCCGCGATAGCGCAATAGCCCTTAAAAGTGACCTTGACTTGCTTTACGAGTGTATACACCAAGTCACGTAACTTTGTCGAAAATTATGCAATATGACTGCCACACACGAATTGCCAACTTCTACGAATTAAAGTTATATCCAAATAAACATGAATAGTACTCACAAAAGCGACTATTTCCTGTAAAAATATACACGTTAATAAAACCACAAACTAAGACAATGTAATATCCGTTCCACACGCTCCAACTGAATTGATGACCCGACGTTGGTGATAGATTTAAGTTGCCAGAAATTCGAAAATACTGCCGACATAACTCGAGGTGCTCTTATCATTACTCTTATGGACGTTGGCGAAGTAAAAGCGTCAGCCACATTGTGTACAATCTGAACCAACATCAAGCCAGTTAGACTAGCAATAAATAAATCAATATATAAACAATTTATTGTCAAGAGAGCTGTTGTNATGTAATATCCGTTCCACACGCTCCAACTGAATTGATGACCCGACGTTGGTGATAGATTTAAGTTGCCAGAAATTCGAAAATACTGCCAACATAACTCGAGGTGCTCTTATAATTACTCTTATGGACGATGGCGAAGTAAAAGCGTCAGCCACATTGAGTACAATCTGAACCAACATCAAGGCAGTTAGACTAGCAATAAATAAATCAATATATAAACAATTTATTGTCAAGAGAGCTGTTGTAAACTATGATGGTGTGGAGGACAATAAAGTAATTTACTGTGACTAATACACAATAAACTAAGAAACAGTGCGTTTCCGTTCATGTTTTTTATTTCTTAAGTTGAATTTTCTGGCAGCAAAAAATCATGACTCGGAGTGTAAAGTAATCGCTACGCTTCAAATGTTCATTTCCGTTACATTCTCGAAGGTGAAACTTTCATTTTTCTCTGAAATAAGAGTAACTGATAGGCTTGCACTGTCGATATTCGCCGAAATACATTCAAAGAATATACAACGGATAATTCAAAGAAGCAGCTAGACCCGTTCTATTAAATCATTCGGAAAATCGAATGTAATTAACATTCTGTACGATAATATGAACCTTTTCTTACAGAGGCGGCGATTGGCAATCAAAAGTGGCGGTGGTGGGGATGAATGATTCTAGTAATGTCTAGTTTTCAAATGAATGAGTCTAGTAGTGTTAACGCAATTTTTAAATGCCGTTATCTCCAAAAGGGAAAGGTGAATGATGAAACAATAGGAAATTGTCAACACATCTTTTAATGCTTTAAAGTATGATACTTCATTCATAGAGGTATTCAACCCCCGGTGTGTTAAACTTGTAATTATACATCATGCCACTGTTTTTTTTCTGAAAGGATCCGAAATGTATGGATTACACCCGTCTTTTTCAATTAAACGTTTTTTACAGTGCAAGAAAACTAATTAGTTTTAATTTTGCATTCAAAATAGCAAACAACAACTATTTTCTAGGATTCCATATTGATATTGACAGCAGCAGTTAAATCATCTCCATACAAAATAATTTACTGTGACTAGCTAGGACAGCGATTGAGAATTTTGCGCAGAATCAAAAATTAAACCAAGTATTTTTATTTTACTTGTGCAGTAAAAATTAGTTTGCACTAAGAATTGTCCAGTTGGTGAATCATCCGGCTGCCAAGGGTAAGGATGTTGATGAGTGAAAGGTGGTGAATCAGGGAACATCAGGGGTCAAGACATATCGGAAACAGAGCGAGAGAGGTAGTCAGCCGCCTTCCGATATTTTACACTCAATAGTTCAATCGAAATAGAATTTTTTTAATATGTTCAAAATATTGCTGATTAGTGTGAGAAATTGATGACAATTGTGATGGTAGCAGTGCTCGGAGTATAATGATGTTTAGTAAATTACGTAAAATACGCCTACTCCTCGGTAGCTCGTGGTTGGTGAGATCGCTTGCTTCGGAGAACCCCGGGTCCGATTTCCGGCGGGGCCTGATATCTTTGTTAGCTTTCCGCTACCATCACTGTGAACCGCCATTGTAACACATGCATAATGCTATCCAGACACTGTTCCCCATAATATTTCACGATGATTGGACCTTACTAGCACTTGTTACCGAGGCTCTGAATGGTCGAAACGAATACATTCACTTACTGCATAATATACTGTCGAAACAACGGTTAAACATGTGTGAAGGATAGTAAGATGAAAACAAGCAAGCAAGCAACCTCGCAAGGTACCAACCCGTGGTTCGTATCAAAGAACCTCAAGGTGAAATTCGTAGAAAACTTTCGATTAGGACGTGGCTTCTGAAATCAGGTAAGACTCATTAGATAAAGTAAGATGTTTTCGCGACAATGAGATCAAGTACGATTTGTACCGCATTTAGAATCAAGGAACTTTTAATAGTAATAAATGTATAACAGCACATGTAAATTCTTATAAATAATCCAGCACCGTCCTTAAGCCCTTGCTCTAAATTGATGGGGTGGTCCCTTGCTTGCTTCCGGAGAGTAAATTAGGTTATTGTCCTGCACGTGGTCATACGCAGTTTGCAACTGCCTTTTTGACAGTTAAGTTTTTTGTTTTGACTCACGTCATGTTGCAATAAACAATATAAAATAACCACTACCAGCCATTTATATGATGACTTTTCTTCCAAAATTATTCAAAATCTTACAATCAACTCCGATACATAAAAGATAAATTGAAAGTAAAAAAACGATACATCACTATTACCTTTAATATACATTATATACATAGTTGGAAAATAATGATATTAGATATGATTTAAAAAAGAATTTGAAAACGTTCGTAAAACAGCAAATAAAAAAAGGCTCCACCAAGGATTACGTAACGCTCTCCTCTTTAATAGCAAAAAATACAATCAAACTCACTTGCAAGTGAAGGTTATATCACATTACGTGATACAATTTAACAGACTAACACAACGTTTCAGCCAAAATATCGGCCTTCATCAAGTTTTCACATAAATAATGCAGTATCCTCGAAACATGTCATGAAAGCAATTGTCTCATATGCAACAATAGAATACAAAATACGAAAACATTTTTGTTTCTTTGTTTTCTGTCGTTGCATATGATACCTCATTTGTGACATGTTAATAGGGTACTGCATTGTTTATATGAACTTGAAGGTCAAAATCATTACTGAAATGTTGTGAAGTAAAATACAGTAATTTAAGGTCCTTAAATTTTACAACTTTAGAAGATAAGACAAGGGGTAGATTAATTTCTATTTGCAATATCTCACTTTCAAATTAATTAACTACAATTACCTAAAGTAAAAAACGCAATTAAGTTAATTCAAAAGTAATTATTAACTAGCTTAACCCGAACGGTTTAATCGAATGAACACGTTAATATTATTTATCAAAACTTATTTCATTGACCTAAATTACATGACAGATACTTCTCCCCCCCCCCTCCATCTTGCTAGTTGTGGTCAAGTTTCACTGTGTTTCGTATTTACCATTAAACAATGTAAACATGACATCAGTACAGTTATTATATGCACAATATTCGCAGGGAATTTTGCACTATCACCACGGGCAATTTAGGACTCCAGTAGTCAAGTAACATCCTTTGCAAATAAATGAGTCATGTAGCTTATTTTCTTGATGTAATTCTAAAATGGTGTTATCACGAGAAGGAAAAGATGAAAGATGAAATAATAGAATATAGCCGACTGTCTTTTAATGTCACAAAGTACGATTCATCATTTGTGCGATTTAAGTTAAATATATAATTAAAGTCTCGCGTCATTTAACGGACGAATACTATGTAAGGCCATTAAGTCTTAAATTATTTATTTTATTATCAAATGGATGTTAATTGTAGAAGAACTTGTACTATTTACTCCGTCCGTACGATTTAGGCAGAAACGCAGAAAAATTGTACGTAAGGAGGGGGGCGTGACCCTCTTCAGCACCTCTATACGTTCTGTAACGTCAAAGCCAGTGTTCAAGAAAAACTAGTAGTACGACAGCAAACGCACACAGTTGCACGGTTAGCCTCTGGATTCCTTTACAAGAAATTGAATTTCACTTCCTTATAGTACATTTTCATTAAATAAATGTCTCCTCTGGTTTGAGAGGGATTAATTTGTTTTATGCGCCCCGTGAAAGTGATCCCTATTTGTATGACTGATTTCACGGAGACAATTTACACATTTGTTCAATAATCAAACAAATATATACCACAATAACAGTACCTTTTTACAGTTCTTTGAAGAACATTCTTGGATTTCTATGTATTTACATTGTAAAAAGTAATGATTGATCCTATTTACAATCAATTCCAGGACCGTCAATTTCGTCCTAAAAAAAGAGACTGAAGAACAAAATCCTAACTGCGTTATGACAACACCGATAGATATTTTCTTTTCAAAACAACCAAAGGTGTTGCCATCAAAATCATAAAAATCATGAAAATATCGTGACTAAAATCAGTCACAACACCCTTATCCTCTTCAAGTACGGATATTCTTTTGACGTTTCTTAAACTTCATGTTGATTCGTTGAAAATGAAATTCTTTTCTTCTTTTTTTTTCAATAGAATGCAACATAAACATTACCAAAATAAATAAGACTTATGTTACCAACGTACCTTGTTCGCGAAGTCACATCAGGAAACGACAGAATTTGCGCCAATGTTGAACGACGATATTCAATCACACAAAATAAAACAAAACAAAACAAACCGTCGAGAACAGTTGCACGAGTAAAGGCATACACACTTGACACTTCTCAGAACTATAATCACACTCCACACAGAACGATTCGACTCCACGTATTCTTCCAGTAACTCATTAATCACTTAGTTGTCACGTTTAATTGCAACTCTGTAGACCGTAATTGAACCGAATTGAAGCTATGAACACTGACGTAGAGAGCCGGTTGTGATCCGTCTTGTTTGTTGACGATGACTCCTTGATGACGAAGATGAAAGCGATCGGTGACGAAGTGTAATGATGATTTTCACACGACAGATGGATTGTGACATCTGAGAGCCGTTGCCCGCACAAGACTCCCGGCGCAGTGTAATCGGAACGCGACGAGCAGCAAGAACGAAACCCGGCGACTGAGCTACAGCTACGCGCGCTTTCTGCAGCCGCCACTTTCCGCCGCGTTCAGCGCCACGGTCGCACAGTGATACCAACGCTCGATCTGAGTGGTGTAAACAGTGGGAGGAAACGCTATGTTCCGGGCACAGTTATTTTGGTGGAAGGCAGTACAACATAACAGTACTTTCAAATTACAAAATTATTTTTCTGCAAGCTATTATTATTATTTGTTATTATTCGTGTAAGTTTTGTTTTTATACTTACTCAATCTTTGCACTGTTGTGTACATTAACTCAGTAGCCTCATCCCAACCTGGGTTTTTCTCCGGTTTTCCTTCGGGTAGAGGCGCATTTTATATACTATATCTTGCCTCTTATTTTTACAGACCCAATTTATAAACAATATTTCCCAAATAATCAATAGTTTCATAATAATATGTACTTGTTAAATAATTTTTTACGTGTTGCATTAAATGCAAATGTGTTGGTTTTTTGTTGATTTTATAACAGGTAGCTAAGTATTTTTATTCTTACCTTAGGAGTGTGGAGAAATATTAAATCAGCCTCTGCCGAATCGTGATCGGAAAATGATAACCCGGAGGGTAAATTAGTTTATTGTCCCCCACGTCATACGCAGTTTCTTACTGCTATATTACAGTAAATTTATTATTTTTTATTATTACCTCCATATTCTTTATTCATTTTTATGTTGCTTACTCATTTTATCGCAGCATTATATTTAAAAATTTAACACAAGTGGCTGTAACTCTTAAAATACACTAACGAAATACGATAGAGTAAAATGTCATGATCATACAATTCCTTTTGGAATGGGAGGGGAGGAGGCGGAAAAAATTATCAGCCTAGGGCCCATGTGCCCTGTTAGGATCCTGCAACGTGTAGGAACAATGTATGACGAATGAATTCTGATTTGGTGGCACATAATTTTCTTAAAGACGCTAATTTGCTGAAGTGCTCAAGGAAATAATATCGATATCTTTTTCAAAAATCAAGTACAATTTTTAACACAATAATTCACAATGGCGTTAGATAATGTTTTATACAAATTGAGTACGTAATTGATTTTGCGATTTTGTAACAAGAAAACGAACAATTTAAACAAATTTAATATAATTATTCATTTTTTATTATTTATTGACCATCTTCCTTCGTAATATAAAGTTACATACAGAAAGACCTATAGGAGGCATATATATGCCCGTACACAGGCTAGTCCTATAAAATTAAAAAAACATACACATAAAAATTTTAAAAATATACAAATAAAAATATAAGTAAACAAGATTTAATAAAAATTAAATAAACTAAGACAAGTTAGAGAGATACATCTCTTCCATATTTACAATCAAGATTAAAAGTTCATTATAAACATGTATACATTTGATAAAAGTGGCTAATTTACAAACATAATAACAAAACTAAATAAAATGTTTACATAATACACAAAAAAACTCATAAAATAATCACTTAATAATAAGTTTGCAAATATTGTTCTTTAGTTTTTTCTTCATAGTTTTCTCACTGACAATTAGCGCTTTAACATCATTTAGTAGTCCATTACAAAATCTGATTGCATAATACTCGCAACTTCTTTGGCCAATTGTTAGTTTGTGTATTGGAAGTGAAATGTTTCTGTTTCTTGTATTCATAGGATTCGTCTGATATGCATTTTTTAATGTGGAAATGAAATCATTATTTTTTTCAGATGGTGGCACTATTGAAGGTAAGTACTAGCGTACATAGAGTGAAATCACTAAAATATCTGAAAGCTACATAAATAAACAGAGTAACGTGTAAAACATATTTCACCGGTCACAAATGAAATAACAATTACAATTGATGCTGTAATACACGGCGTCTTACGCAGGAAACGCGTATTTAAAAAAACACACTTTGAAATCACGAAAGTGATAGAAGATATTTCACTTTTTCCGAGGTGTGGTGCATACATCAAGAAAACATTGCGTTCGGCCGCCATGTTTTTACATGCTCTTGTATATTTCAAAAGAGTCAAAAGAGTTCTTGATTATTGTTTGCACTGCACTATTAACTGATAGATAGAAATTCAATCATGATTTTTCATTATTAAAATTTACAACGTTGTGTTCCAACACAATTACAATAAAAACAATTGTACTTCTCAGTAATTTGCCGTAATCTCGTCCGAACAGAATGTTTGAACCCCCTACTGTGCTTCGCGACGAAGTCCATAAATTACCAAGCTTTTACATTACTTCCAGGCTGTCAAGAAGCCTGTAAGCAGCGCTTCGCCTAGTAAAAATGGCGTTTGAGTGGCCATCTGTCAATGCCAAACGACGATTCATTTTAAGTGGCCACCAATGGCCGCTTGACATTAGCAGATGGCCACCCCTACGGCCATTTTTACTAGACTCGACTGTATATCGCGAGATCTTTCGATTTACTAGACATTTTGTGGTCACAAGAACTAATGTTTGGATGTTAAATCTCATTTTATCACCCATAGGGTTTTTTGTTTCATTAAAATCCCTTTTTTACTTCAATTACTGTCGTAAGGAAAGTTCAATTTTTTGTATGTGGGGAGCGAAAAGTATGAAAAAAGTTCAATTTTTTCCGAGCCGAGATTCGAACTTGGGACCTTCAGATTAGCGCGCTCATGCGCTACCAACTGAATCTCGGTCCCGTCTCCCATTTTCATTTAACATAACGTAATTAATGAGTTGACAATAAACTTATTTATTATTAACCTGTTACCTGGAATTGTGGTTCACTTCAATTTAAGGGATTTCTGTATGTTTGAAATAGCTCATATTCAGGTGGATTTGAGTAGTGGTGGATGCAGGATTTTATCCAGGGGAATATTAGTTTCCGAGAGACCCGAAAGAAAGGAAAGTTTGGAAAGTTTGATGCAAAATTATGCAATTTCACGCAGAAGTGCACCCAGGATTTATTTATAGGTTGGGGGAGCTTGAGGAATGCGTGAACATGGTTTCAATGATGGGTTCGATATTATATAAATGAAAACAATGGGTAAAAACCTAAAGATCCAAAGTCCTGTTAAAACACGTGAGCGAAAAGGACAGTCGATGTTGAGATGTAGAACATAAAAAGCAATTTAAATATTTCCTTGATATGAAATCCTTCTTAATAGAAAAATAGCAACTTCTAGAAAAAATAATAAATAAAAACAGAAATGATAGATTTCTAAGTTAATCAGATATTTTTAATCGTTGTGTACAGTGGTATGACACTTCATAGGACTTAAGGCCCCCTTATTCGTCATGGCTCTGATTGGCTAATATTTTGCTGGTTGGTCATTACCAATATCAGAAACAAAAAAATCATTTCGTATGGTTTTGTTTTTCACGTGGTGGTAGCTCCGTCTAGTTTGAATTTAAGCTGGTCGAAACTGCTGAATGTATTCACAGAATGGACATTGAAGGAGCCTTGGAGGTGTTGTATGCTGGTGCCGCGCTGGGCAGCAACCGGAAGGCCCAGCAACATGTGACTCCGACCGCGGAAGCCATCGAGAACATAGGTGGTGTTCTATGTCGTGGTGTGTTGTGAATGGTATTTCTTCTACTTGCCTCTTGATGATATCACGTTTTTTCTCCCAGAACTTACTGCGCGTGAATAAAGACTAG
>NNCF01131496.1:1629-13339 GCA_002313205.1 Laupala kohalensis | reverse complement strand
AATGTGAGTGAAATAAACTTAAAATCTTATGGGCCTGTCTGCTGAATATGATAGGGGGAATCTTGGAAAGGGTAATAAACAAATAATGAAACGAATTTTTAACTTCCATAACTAATGAAAAGCTATTTTTAGAAAAGGGAAGTCAGCTAATGTTGCCATTAACAAACTCGAGGAAATAAATTGAAATTTTGAGAAATAGAACGGATTGGAAGTATTCTTGATGTACAAATAGTGTTTGACTATTTATGGTGTCCCTCCTTGATTTTCCTACCAATTTAAATTCCAATAAACGTGCGGTGCCGCGAAGAAGCGAAATACTGCTTCTAAATGGATTTGTAGTGAAATTCGTGGTTTCACGATACCGTGAAAAAACTCCGATAAAATTTCGGTAAGTAACATTTGTTTTGAACCTTGCTTTAAACCAAAACCACTGCATTACTTAGAACCTCAAAAACACCGAAGTTTCGTATAAGATCAGGATGAAATAAAGGGTCTGTCGCGCGTCTAAACACAAGCAAATATAAAGTTCAAGCGTCATCAAATGGCACTGTTGCTTACGCAGGACTGTCTCTTAACTAGAAGTATGATTGAATATTGTCGCTTAAAGATGTCTTACATGCAGAACAAAGTCTACATGTGAAGTAGAAGTGGTATTTGCAGACGAACAGGCAGTTTCCATAACAGGAACGTGAACACATGAACTAGAAATAAAGAACGTGAACTACTCAACTCCTAGAACACGTGTTCATTTACAGAAAAAATGTTTTGTCTATCAAAGGATATTTAGACATAAATTGACATTCAATTTTAAGAATGCACAAATTATCATCTAGCATTAAGGATTGTGAAGAGATATTTATAAAACGTTAAGTACGGAACTTTTTGGAGTGGGTACGTCACGTGCCGTATTTGGGTTTGTAAATTGTTCTAATGTATGAATTTCCGGATCAAAATTTATGATTGTTGTCAGGGGTTTGGTATTGTAGCAGAATCAATTAATTAAACATTTAATAATAGAGAAAAGGGTAATGGTTACCACTTTTTGCCCTCACATTGATTCGCCTAATTTAAATATAATGAACATAATGAGAGTGCTTAAGTTAGTTAAGCGCCACGTTTATAGTAGCCACGTTTGGCAGATAGCTTTAAATGGATATACCTGGTAAAATTATTATGAAGAGAACTTAAGGCTAACTTCATTTGATTTACGAATAAAGATAATTTAGATAAAATGTTTAAATTTCTGGTTATAAATTAAACCAGTTGAAATAGGACAAGAACCAAATTTGCTTTGTTTTAAGGCAGTTGAAAATATTATGTAAAATGAAGAAAACCTTAATATACTAATAAGTATACGGCCTATTAAATAAAATTGGAACATGTTTGCTCACAAAACTAAACACATTTAAAATCTAGATGTATTAACTGTAACTGAAATAAATGTGGAAAGTAGAGAAACAGTTGAGGAATACAAAGTGCATAATTTTTAAGAATAATTTTAACAACTGGTGCCTCCGAGGGAAGTAATAGAGAGACGTCTGAGGCGGCCTTCTCTGACNATGTATTAACTGTAACTGAAATAAATGTGGAAAGTAGAGAAACAGTTGAGGAATACAAAGTGCATAATTTTTAAGAATAATTTTAACAGAACTGGTGCTCCTCTGGTGCCTCCGAGGGAAGTAATAGAGAGACGTCTGAGGCGGCCTTCTCTGAGGTCCACTCGCACTCTACCTCTTCAAAGGTGAGGGGGCTCATGCCTGAGGTGGGCAACGTCAACCTGAACAAGAGGAACCGCTCTGGTGCGGAGAAGAGGAAGAGGAGGCAAGTTGAGGCTCGGGGTGAGGATCCCCAAGGGCCTAACCCTTGGACTCCGGGATCCTCAAGGGTACACTGGGCCCAGGAGTAATGCTCCCGTTGTGGGGCCCGGACTCCAAAAAGAAAGTGGAGAAGGGAGGCAAGCGGCTCCTCTCGGGGACAACGCCTGAAGAGGTGAGACAGGCCACCAAGAGGCAGAAGGCGGACTATGCCAGTATCGCTAAGGGGATCGGGGTGGCTGTCGTGCCTGAGGACTGCCCTGACACTCAATTTGGTGATAAACAGGTTGAGCTGGTGGAGAATGAAGGTTGGGAATCTCATACAGGGGGCCATCAAGCCCCCTTCCTAGACTTCTACTTGTTAAAGGGAAGCAAGCAGCAGTCCTGTTGTGCGCGGACGAAGAGACCAAAACTTGGTTCTCGAAATCCGTGCCACCCATGAAGCCTTGGGAGGGAACCAGGCTCCAATCGAGAACCTGGATATTCTCCTAACCTATAAAATATAAATGTTCTGGGTGCCCGGACCCCCGGAGGACAACGATGTTCTTCTGGGGAGAATAATGCCATAATGACGGGCTGCATATCTCCAGCTGAGGGTGTATGAGAGGAAGGAGCAGAAAAAGGGAGTCCGGCTTGTGGTGAGCTTTGAATCCAAAGAGGTCGACAGGGTGGTTGGAATGAGCATCTATTGTGGTGATCATACTGCCTCCTTCACTTACCGAGAGCCAAGTCCACCACCTCGAAAGGAAAGGAACTCGCAGGGGTGGGTACTTGGCCTGGACTACTGATCGAGCGCAAGCTTAAGGAGGTGTCGGGGCATCGGTCCGAAGAGAAGGCCGGGGAAAGCCCGACAAGGAGGCCGGTCTGAAACCCAGCCCGGGGGCGGAGACTGGGCCGGCGACGGAATCATGTAGCCTGCCGTTGGACCCAGGGGCACATGGAGGAGGACCGCAACTGCAGGTGGAGCCGGGCGGTTTGCAGAGGACGTAAATGATGTTATCTTATATCTAAATTAAATTGCAGCATTGCATTGCGGCCTCTCGAGTACTGGTAAGAAGTATGGACAGAGGAGGGATATCAGTCGCCCTGATACGGGATCCATGGCTCATACGAGAGTACGCACTGTTCTGTACTGGAACAAGTGTTAAACCCAGAGCATGTATACTAATTAAAGATGTGAACTTTTGGACAATTCCAGGATACGTTACCAGGGATCTGGTTGCTGTACGAGTGAGATATGAAGAGGAGTAACAGGGCAAAGATCTTGTTTGCTTAGCTTACTTTCCTTGTGACTCTGACTCCCCACCCTCGGAGGAGTTTAGAAAACTGGTGTCATTTTGCAAATGACGGGCTCAACCTGGTGGTGGGCTGTGACTGCAATACTCACCACNTCTTGTTTGCTTAGCTTACTTTCCTTGTGACTCTGACTCCCCACCCTCGGAGGAGTTTAGAAAACTGGTGTCATTTTGCAAATGACGGACTCAACCTGGTGGTGGGCTGTGACTGCAATACTCACCACAGCATTTGGGGGTGCACAGACTCCATTCGACGGGGCGAGGATTTGATTGCAACTGACTTGAATATAGGAGACATTCAGCAATCGCAGATGCGACGGAGTCATAGACCTAACTTTGGGCTCGATGGTTATCATGGATGACTTAATGGACTGGAGAGTTTCTAGGGAACCCTCCTTGTCAGCCCACAGACAAAATGTGTTTAACATAAAGGGCTCATTCAAAAAGGAATCCTATAGAAATTCCAAATAAACCAACTGGCTCTCGTTCGGGGAGGACTTGAGGAGACTGGAGAATGATCCTTTATGTAGGTACAGCAGTAAAGGAGAACTGGAGTTTGGGGTAACTTATGTGACCCAGAACTTAGTCTCTTGTTATGAATTACCCAGTTGTGGAGAGCAGAAAGACATCAAGTAGCTTTAGATGGAATAGCTACCTGGTATACCTTAGGAGAAGGACCAGAAGGCTGTAAAATAGACACAGGACCCTAAGGGATCAGGTAAGCAGGGACACCTTTCATAAGTCCTAGAGGAAATATAAGGCGGAAAACGGGATGACCTCCAGGAAATCGTGGAGGCAATTGTGTGATGATATTCAGAATCAGCATGAAACAGCTCGTCTTCATAGAATACTTAGTAAGGCCATACTCGGTACCCTGGAGGCTCCCTCAGGGGACTTCACATCAACTGAGGAGTAAAGTCTGAGCCTGTTTCTGCGTACTCACTTTCCTGGTGCAACAACCACAAATACTGCGGTGGAATCACTAGGATCCCGCTTTCCTGATAGGGGAGGATGGAATGAGGCGGCGGATATCGTTGCTTATAATAGAGTGAAATGGGCACAATTATCTTTTACACCTTTCAAAAGAACAGGAATGAATGGCGTTTTCCCTGAACTTCTGCACTAGGGTGGGGAGTACGTCATACCACATCTTGTTAGGACTTACAGTGCATGATTCACCATGGGATATGTACATTCCCTGTGCCGACAGGACAAAGTGGTCTTTATACCTAAACTAAGCAGACCACGCCATACCAGGCCTAAGGACTATCGTCCTATCAGTCTAAATTCGTGTCTTCTGAAAACCTTGGAGAGACTGGTAGACAGGTATATAAGGCTGAGGGATCGACCGCTGCATCCTCTTCAGCATGTCTAATTGCAAGGGAAAACCGTTGAATCTGCTCTTCAGCTAGTGACGAGGCTGGAGAGTACCATTGACCAACTAGCTATGGTTGTTTTCCTGGACATAGAGAGGGCTTATAACTGTACTGTGCTAAGCTCAATAAAGCGTAGCTTATTGAAAAGAGGAGTTAGTCCTACATTATCAAAATTGATAACAGTCTCATTGTAGAGCCGTCCAGTTCTTCTATCCCTCTACACTGTTATGTTGAGGGCTATCATTGACGAAGTGTCCAATTTCATTTAGACTATCATTAAATATTTTAATTTTTCATTACACAACTTGTGGAAGTACTGTGATATAAATAGAACACACAAATATTGACAATACTTGGGAAATTAGGCGAAAATGTATCTTATTAGGCAAACATCTTAAAAAACAAAAAAATTTATTTACGTCAATATCAAAATATTGCCTATAATTCGTAGACTACAAACATATATGATCCTGAATATAAACTCGTTATATTTCGTAAAAATTGCAAAAATTAACTTCAAAATAAACGGAACTTATTACTTCGAATAACGTAATGTAAGCAAAGCAATACAAGTATCCACCCATTTTTAGTGGCATCGAACCTTCATCTTCCGGCTATTCACGCTCTCACGTTACCCTTACTCTACAGGAGGCATTAAAGACGTAAGAATCGTGTAACACAAAATAGTATTTTAAACGCTATGGCAATTAACATATTGCGCGTATATTTAGTAAATGTTCAATGGAAAGTTGATGGATATCACTAATAATAGTATTAAAGTACTACTGTGACCAAAAACATTTTTCTAAACATGCGTCAACGTCGCCAACTTTGCCTCATAGAGGGAACAAAAAACAATGGTCGTGGAGCCATCGGAAGGCAGGAAACGGCTATTCGACTTTTGGAATTTTGAACAAAATTAAAGAAATGTTCTCGCGATTCAGCGGAAGGAGAAGTCGAATAAAAATAGAATAGCAATGAAAAATACAGTAAAACGAAATAGATCGGATGTGTTGATGATGACTTAGTATTTCCTGAGAGTTCAAATGCAAATGATTGCGTATTTGTCGCACAAAGTTAATATTAATCTCCGGATCCGCGTTTCTTGTTGTATATTGTAAGAATTGATTAATTTCTCACTTAATTAAATTAATGTGAAAGATTTGAAAGGTATAGATGTCTCGTGAGCGAGCGGAAATATACCGCGACCTCGGCGACAGCAGCAGTGAAGGGGGAATGCACGCGACCACTGTAACGGTTCAGGGTTTTGTTCGGAGGAAGAGCTATAAATATGACAAAGTGAAGGGTGTCTGCGTTTTACGCGTTATTTTGGCCGCAAGCTGAAGGGAAGTAGAAAAATGTAAACAAAAAACAGACGACGTCGTTAGAATTGAAACAAGAAAGAAACGGAAAATAACGGGATATATTTTTGTAGGAAACAAGGTCAACGTTACTGACAGATCTGGATACTAGCACGCAGTTATGAGGAGAAGACACAGAACGTAACTAGAAGGGGGGACAGAGGGTTTTTGTGAGCTGAGGGGCGACAAAGGATCGCTGGCCCAGAGAACGAGTGGGCGAACAAGGCACCAGCTCTTAGACGTATCAATAGGAGTGAGTGACGAAAGCCATATACGAACGACTGCGTAGAAGCGTCGTAGGACTCGATACAAGGAAACGTTGGAGCAATGGGTTTGACACTCGNGAAGCGTTGGAGAAATGGGTTTGACACTCGAAATTCAATAACTGTTAGAATTAAATGTTGAGACGATAATGGACGAAGGGGATGTCTGGTTAAGGTCACCGAAGGGATTTTTTGAGTGATAACGAAACCTTCAAGGAGAGGTAAAATACAGAAATTAAGCTGAATGATTGGCTCGCGAGTAAGACATGTTACACTAAAAATTACCAATCGTAACGACTCTACGCGAAGTATGAATTAAGTTCTGTTGAACTAGAAAATCACATGACTGAGGAGGACCGTGATTGAAAGTTTCGGGGTATGAGAGTGGGGAATTGTCGATATAATAACATGCAGAGACGTTCCAAGGAGAATTCTGAGAATCTTTCGGACATCATTCCGGCATTCTATCTTTCTGAGATTCTCAGTTTATCATGTTATTAGTCGATTCAGCAGTCTAAGATATTTTTCGTAACTTATCATTTTAAAGTTTTGTCTGGAGATGTTCTTCTCAAATTAGTTTTTGGCTAATATCACTTAAAGATTTTATGAGTCGTATTTGGGTTACAACTGCAACGAACTTAACATAAAGATATTAAAACTTCAACTTCGGAAGTTTCGTTCCGAGCTCAAGATGGACTCAACTATCTTCAATTTGTTCGGTAATTAGTTGCGGTACTAAGACTTTCATCGACAATAGCGCTAATTAGTTTGAAAGTCATTAAGAAACGACTCGGTCGTGATGACTCGATTCTGTCGGTTATGTGACACGCCAATGAACTTTTGCTGCGAGGAATCACCACGATGTCGGCGAGACGCTGCATTTCGGGGAAGGAGCGAGTACGGTGCCGAGACGACGACCGTAGAAGGTCAGTGGTCTCCAGCTATGAATGAACCGACAGCGGTGGGGAGTAAGGTCTCCATGAACGAGTTTGGCACTACGAAAGGCGCTCCGATCCCCTTCCACAACTTTTGACTGACTGTCCATCATCAAGGTAAAAAAACGCTGGCTGCGTCCAGTGTTATCAGTCTAGTGACTGCAACGATCAATAACAATTGGCGCCCTTATTCAGAACTTTGTCAATTTCATGTTAATAAGGGCTAAGAAGATGAGCAGTAATTTTTGAACCTCTCTAAACTCATGTAACGTTAATGCAAATGGCTGGTATAATTAGTTACCAGGAGCTAACGCAAAAAAAAGAAAGAATTTTTATTGTATTATGTGGGGTATTTGTGACTTTGGGGAGTATGCATGTTGTAGTTTTTATTTAATGTGTACATATTGTTGAATAAATGATTAAGATAATTATATTTTGAATCAGCGTTTTCCTTTATCGAGGAACCTAAGTGTGTCCTCACTTAATGATTCGAACCCAACTGAACCCCAAAGGAATTTGTGATAAGAGAACAAGCTAACCAGGGCAACTGAAATGAGGTGAGTGTTATCCACTACACGTTCCAGCTATTAATTACCCCGTTCCATTACAATTGGCTTAGTCCAACGTGGGGCTAGCTTACCTGGACACCACATTAATTCCCGTTCCATTACAATATATATCCCACCGTCACGTTCATATGGCGTGTGAAATAAGTATCAAGACCCGCCTGGGTCTCTTGATCTTTAAATAGTTTCCTTATTTAAGAGTTCGATATCTCAGAACTTACATGAAAAAGATCTTGTAATAATGATGTGTTATCAGAAATGCATCAATGCAGACGTACTAACTAAAAAGCACAAAATAATAAATTTAAAAGAACTTTTTAAAAACAAGCTTTTATTTCAGCTATGTCCTAAAACGAGTAAAATAAGTCTAGGTGTTTATGAAGATAATGTTAATATATCTAAACATATTTCACACTAGTATATCATTAGCAGACAAAGCGACTCCACACGGCCAGCAACACTAAGTGAGTTTACGATGAAAGCGAAGTTTATGGAAATGTTGCATATGTTCCAGTTACAGGTGCAGCAATAAAATCAGTTGCAAGAAATCATGAAGCACATAGTAGCGTTCAGAGCAGCGCCAGCAACGATGTTTCCGAAATTCCACAAGGTTGGAACAGCATTTCGTTTCTCACAAGGTAACGGATGACGCTCAGCAAAGAGTTTATTTCTGTGTCATGGGTTAGCAATGATACCTACATATTACTTCAAAAATCATACGGGGGTGAAGATCCTACCTTGTTGGGTTTTCAGAAATTAAATGAGAAACTGGATGAGCATTTTGAAACTAGTGCGCACGTAGTAGCGGAAAGATATAAATTTTTTCAGTCGAGGTCAGTCACACACTAAATGGTTGGCAGATCTTAGGGGCATAGCTAGGCATTGTAGATTCGTGTGTCTGAAGGATAAATGTAAAACGTTTTATGCAGATTCCATGATGCGGGATATGATTATTGAACATACACCGTACGATCAGATTCATGCGGAAGGAGTCAAGTTAACAGACGCATCACTTGGTGGCGTAATAAAGATTGCAACTACTTATGAAATTATGCGGAGTACTTCTGAAGGAATAAAGCAGAATTTAGAAGTAGCTCAGGTTAAGAATAGTAAGTTACAGATAACAGAATAGGAAAATTCAAGATTTTTCAAGAAAGGACACATGGTCTCGACAGTATTTGAAGGGCAGGTCGTGTCCGAACTACGAGGTTAAAGATAACAAAAGTGGATGTAGATTTCATAAAGCAGTCTTATTTTTTCAATAATAAGGGTCAAATTATGGTTGCATATATTAAGAGATTAAGACAAGAGAAAAGACCGAGTCTACGGGTTGCAAGAGGTCACGCGAAGCAATCAGATGAAATGGAGATATATATGGTGCACAAAGTTGGAAAGTATACAGGCGGAAACCGCATCTCTGTTCGAATGGAACAGCTCGGAAAAGACAGATTTTTAGTTAGATACAGGCTCAACAGTAACCATAATAAACATGGAGACGTAAAAATTGTTAGGAGCTCCAGTTTGTAGGCAGACATCGCGGAAATTGCGAGCCTATGGGAATGAGTATATTCCAGTTCAAGGAGAAATAACAGTGTTAGCTAAGTACAAAAACATAACAAGGCAACTAGTGATGATAGTGGTCATTTTGAGAAATGTAAGTAACATTTTTGGTATGGATTCAATTAAGACTTTCAGGTTTTGCATTGAAGATAATGTTAGTTTGTTGAGCAAGGTAGTGCCCTTCATAAAAATTCAAGAACTGTGTGATGAATATGCAAAGATATTTTCTCCAGGATGAGGAAAATGTAATCCTTTTTGTTTGACACAAAACACAAAATATCTGCCAAAACAGCGTATCTCGACACAGCACCCGCTGCCGCTAATCTGGAGCAGGTTTTTTAACAAGAATGAATATTAAGAATATCACTTCAAAAATACAAAACACACCTATATTTGAATCAGAATTAATCTCATTGGAGCTTATAAAAAATTGATTTAATTGTTGTGAAGATCTTTAATTTCTATGCCAATAATAAGTTCAAATCAAGATATAATTCACACTATTTATAATGTGAATTTTAGATGTTTCAATATGAAAAAATGAGCATAAAACAAATTTTATAAGATACAATACGTATTTTTCATTCTTCTTCTCGTTTCTCGTAAAAAAATAAATAAACAGCCTCGAAACAAATGAATGCCATCTTCCTTCGACGAAGGGCGATATTTGCGCTCTCTGTGAAAGGAATTCTTAAATATTTCCTTCGAGAACTAATAACCTTGAGACCAGTTACTGGCGCGCCCTGGTGGCGTAAGTTTAAACTTCCCTTTTGCGATGGAGTAACACCTTGGATAATTTCGCTGTTTACACAACGGCCTCCAGCCGTTTACTGAAGAATATACTATATCTTCAAGGCGGGAATGTTAATTCCGCGNCTTAAATATTTCCTTCGAGAACTAATAACCTTGAGACCAGTTACTGGCGCGCCCTGGTGGCGTAAGTTTAAACTTCCCTTTTGCGATGAAGAATATACTATATCTTCAAGGCGGGAATGTTAATTCCGCAGAAATACGCAGGCGCAGAACCCACCTGCAAACGAGAGTTGACTGATCGCTTCAGGTGCTTTCAATTCGCTACCTGCACGATCATTTTCAAAAAAACACGTTTAAAGCGCACATAGCATAGAAAGACAAGACGAAACCAAAATTATACAAAGTATTAGAATAGTACTTTTTGCTATTAAGGATAAAGTTAAAGAGGAACTAGCAAGATTAGAAGAAGAATGGATTATTTCACCGATCAGCCCCAATAACTGTGCAACGCCGCTGGTAGTAATAAAGAAAATTAACGGGACGGTGCGTTTGTGTGGATATTTCAAAGTGACTATTAATGCACAATCGGAAGTAGAACAATACCCAATTCCACGGCCAGAAGACGTTTTTAACAAATTCGCAGAGGGACAAGCGTATTCTAAGATAGATTTAGCTCACGCTTAATTACAATTAGAGTTAAACGAAGAATCTTAAGTTTATGGTAATTAATACTCAGGAAGACCTGTTGTAGTATGAACGATTACCATTTGGTGTGGGTTCAGTACTAGCAATATTTGTGAAGTTTCTGCGGCAGGTAATTACTCAATTTAATGGATGTGCAAATTATTTAGATGATAATCTAAACCTTAGATATCTAATGTTGCATTCATGAAGTCTTATTTGACGTTTTGAGAAGAAACGGACTTAAGTGCTTTAGGAATAAATGTAATTTTTCAAAAGAATAAATCAAGTATTTAGGACACATAAATGACAAAGAAGAAATTAAACCTACATAGGAAGACGTAGAAGCAATAGTATGGTTGCTAAAACCTAAAAACCTGAAAGAACTACAAACATTTTTAGGGAAAACTAATTACTACGCTAGTTTATAAAAGATGCAACTATTTCGGCACCGCTGAATGCGTTGAGGAAGAAAGACGTGAAATGGGTGTGGTCGACACAGTGCGAAGAGACTTGTGACCGCCTGAAAGTGAAATTAAAAGATATGGTAAAGCTGGAACATTATACACCGTGGTGTCTGTTATCATTGGCCACGGATGCTTCTGATTACGAGATTGGTGCAGTTTTATCCAAGAAAATGGACGATTGTTTTGAGAATCCCATAGCGTTCGCATCAAAAGTCTTGGTAAACATCAGTTGAGGTATTCACAAATAGAGAAAGAAGCACTAAGCATTATGTATGGAGTTAGTAAATTCCACCAGTATTTGTATGGGCGAAGTTCCACCTGATCACTGACCATAAGCCACTGGTGACAATATTTAATCCAAGGAAAGGTCTACCAGATCGTACGGCTAGCAGATTACGGCGTATGGTGTAGACATTAATGTCGTACTCGTACGAAATCCATTATAGGGCCACGGACAAACATTCCAATGCAGACGGATTATCGAGATTGCCATGCCCCCCAGGGGGCTAACATCTAGTTAGTACGTGTTTAGCGAACACGGGGCCCCGAGCTGAGTTTGGCATTGCTTCCACTTACTTGTGCCATGCTCCTTCCTTTCTCTTTCCTGATCTCCCTTGGTCACCTCTTGTTCTTTTCGGT
>NNCF01131493.1:11235-25239 GCA_002313205.1 Laupala kohalensis | reverse complement strand
ATGTGAAGATGAATGAAATATCGGTTCCGCATCACTAGTTTAATTTCATCCCAATATCATCTCATAAATTTTATTTATTTACAGAGACCAAAGGACAGAACGAGACGTTCTAATTCGTCACGCAAAGAGAATGTAACATATTCGGGAGATGATGTTACACTACACATTGATGGACGGGCGTCTCAGGGCCGTATCATTTGCTTGCTAAGGCAGCTGCCATACCGGTGTGCTCGCCTACGATAATATGTATAAGCTTCGCACATTGACGGGTGTTTGTGTATGTATTCAACCGATTTTGTATTCTTGAAAAAATACTCACGTGCAGATCGTATGGTCTTCGTGGGATTTCTAGATTTTGTGAAAATGAATGCGATATTGTCTTCTTTTGTAACTGTTAATAATGAAAATAAAATAACTGGAAAGAAATCTTCTTTCAATCTTTAGTTCGTAAATAGAAAACATAAGTTTTTACATGAAGTTTTGTGCAAGATAATAGATGATAAAGGTGATATAAATAACAAATAAAGAATAATAAAGATCAAACACATAGAAAAAGTGAAGATGATGAATCTTCATTTATTAAAATATAGTGTTAGACACGGTATTTGCAAATAAGTTTTGAATGTTTCTCTTTCACGCCTCAATGTCGATAACTTAATTTGAAGAAAGTATACTTGTAAGCTCACTTATTTACCTAGGTCACTGTCCTACTTAAAAAATCTCTCGTAACGAAGTTTTCTAGAGTGAAATTTCCCACACATTTGTCTGTTTACATTTATTAGGTTTCGATGTTTACATTTATAAGTATACCCTTTTTACGAGTGTATTTTGTTACAACTAGCGTAGAACACTGATTTATAGTTTCATTGATTATCAGAACAGTCTGGAAAGAGGAATGACTCATTTAATTTTGTATTGTACCCATTTTATTAGTTAAAACCTATATATCAACCATATATTGAGACTCATTGTAATCATATTGTATTTCATGTACAAAAATATCAACCCAAAACGCATAAGAACAAGAAGAGTTAAGAGCAATACATTCCACAAACTTTTTTGGTCAGAGAGCATAATAACATTTTAACTACCTTTTTCACTGACTGGGGAAAGTGCGATTGCTTTTAGATAAATTTCTTTTCAAACATAATTTGTCATCGGGTTCTTTTCAGTGTTTTCCCATTCATCTTTCAGAAAAACTTTCGACTCAATAAAAGCGTGAAACGTGTTTTGTACATTTTCTCCCTCTAAGTACACGAAAAAGAATATACCTAATGCAATGTCTGTAATATTTGACTTTTAGTATGTTACTTCCTCTAAAACATGGTCTTCATATTTTCGAAATAAGAATTCATCCAATCTTCTAACACCTTGAGTAGGTCGGGCAATTGTTACAATAATAATTTATTTCCATTTTTTTGTGCTTCATTCTCCTGTGGCTTATTTCTTATTTTTATTATTTGCATTCTTATCAATTGACTTTTATTTCTTCGGAGACCAATAATCTATAAGTATATATTTGTTTTTTTTAAATTGGGGCTTTAGGGCTCGCACACAACGAGGTCATTAGAGCCCTTTATTAGTATGTAGGTAGGTATAAGAAAACCACGTAAAAGAAAACCCCACCTACCCTTCAAAAAACAAGAAAAAATGAATACAATATTATTAAAACATACTAAATTCAGTTAAATGCTAGTTATATGAGAACCACACCATAGTACGACAGAACTCCGTGAAAATAATATCAAATAACTATATTTACTATTACCCCAATCCAAGTGGGGTAAATGTAAACATGGAACTGTAGGACCTACAAAATCCCTAGAATATACTTCTTTAGTTTTTGTTACCAAAATGCAATATAATTAATATGTTATAAATCTTTTGAGTATTTTTAAAACAATAGGTATATATTACACTTCACCATTTTATCATTTGATGACATACTATGTTTTATATCTTATATTGAATTGTCATTCAATGTTTTCCTAGCTCTGGCGAGGTCTCAACACATGAGATGAAAAGTAAACTGTATGTAATGCAAATAATATACCAACAGTCTCGAAATTTATATTACTTTCCTCGTGGTATCTGTATTTTACATTGTATTATAAAATTAAAAAATTTTGAGACAATATCCAATCACAAATAATAATTAGTAAGAACAATAAGATACATTTTAATGATTTACTTATTGTAGAGCAATAAACTGGGTGTAGTAACTCCAGATTTCAATCATGTGAATAGCTCAAGTTAAATATTTGTATTACATCAACGGCTGAGTTCAAAATCGCGATTATTTATATATTTTTAACATAATCACCAACTTCTAGTTTCGACAATCTTTTAGTTTCTCTGACTGCCACAGTGGCGCTCAGATCAATTGTTTCCATTTATCCCTTGTTGACAATTACCCCGCCTGATGCTATTGCATTAATATGTCATCAATACCATAGATTTATAATGGTATAACATTTAAGTCATTTATTCACAAATGAAAAAAATCATAATACATACAACTTTACTCAAGCACCAACAATCTCTCCTGGTGCTAAAACAAACCTTTTCCCTCCACTATTGAAAGTGATGGTGTTGTAAGATCTATTATAGAAAGTTATTGCAAACTATTTTATTGGATTATTTGTATATCAAAATACATAATTATGTAACAATCATATTATTTTCAATTAGTTACATGACAAAGGTCGCAATAGCATTGTTCAGAACAATTACATATAGTTGCATCAATTTAACACTTTGCCTACTAGTTGTTTATGTATAGTCTCGTAATGAATTTACTGGTCAGCTATAAAGTTATGCCCCGCATTGGTAAAAGCCAGAATTGTGACCATATTCTAGTTCGGTCAGAGAATGCCCTGTATGAACTCAGAAGTTTATTTTTATAATAATTAATTCTGCGAATACACAAGAATAAAAAAAAGAATACGTTCTTGAAAAGGTTTACTCCATTATTTATTCACTAAAACATGTATGAAATAAAGAACAATAAACATGAATTTATGCTATAATTTAATTACACACAGGAAAGTTATAAAAAGTTGTATTTCTTCTTTCTTGAAATACCTACCCTCTCTGAATTTGCAAAATATGCATGATTTCGTTTAAGTTAATTGTTCATTCGTACAAGATAATATTATATACTTAAATGATTTTAGTTTACAGAAGATTAAAATGATTCTAAGTTTTCAGTAATATATAAAACACCTGCACTGATTTATAAATTCTCTGCTCTCAATAACAGCAATCAACATAATATCTTAACAAAAAATTACATTTTTTTTGGTGGGGCTTTAGGGCTCGTCAACATCGAGGTCATTAGAGCCCACAAAAAATTACACTCCTGCTTACTAATACGTGTATGAATTATAACATGTTCAGTCATTGTATGAGTGTTCTCATACACAAACAATTTTGAATCCTCTTAATATTGTAAAAACAACGTAAAATTGTTTGAATCAACTTTAAAATTTTTATCTAATAATATTCAAACATCGGACCTTTGACTTGAATGGTAGTACCTGTTTAGAGTTAAAAAGTTGAGAAATTTTAAAAACTTATTTCAAATGCTAATCTTAGGCGATGTATTTCTTTTATATGAAATGCAAACAAAATAAGATACATTTATTTCACATATTCTATTGATTTTAACTTCCTAAACCTCCAGAGACTGGGAGGAAAAGTTTGTTTTGTACTCTCTCTAGTATAACTATTTCTGAACACTGTCCTTAAATAGTCTGTTCCTCGCTTTTTTTTTGGAGAAGATCGAGGCAAAACCTTGGTTTTCTCCAATTTAAAAGCGAATAATCACAGATGATCCTACATAATTTGTAATGGGATGTCTTCGTAAAAGTGGTTTCTGAACATATATTTTCGATATAGTCTGAGCGAAATCAATATTAGCATTCCGATTAGAAACACTACAGAAAGAAATGTCAAAAAGAATATCATAAATTGTAAAAGGAAGCCACCTTTTGTGAAGTTAGTACGCGTAGATGGTGTTGCTGAAGGATTAAGTGAAGTTTCAGTGTTTTTACTGATGATCTGAAAAGAATTTGTTACAGATGTTGTCGACCTACGATCTTGGAACGAAAACACAGTTTCAATCGCGGAGACAAAGGAATGACCAACGGAACTGGAAGAAGAAACTTCAGAAGATGTTCCTACAGAATCCGCATGAAATGAAGCATGGAAAGAACTGCGGTCTTCACTAAAATCGTAACTATTTGATGTAAACAATGAGTGAGATTCGTTGATTTGATCCAAAACCTCGGAACAGTTCATTTTACATGAATCACACTCACCTTCGTTGTAATATTTTTGTGTCCAGTTGAATACACTTCTTGACTTGATACACTGGGAACATACAAATTCGTTATCGACGAGAAGTGAAATGTTCCTTTGCTTAAACGCAGAAAAAAAATCACAGTTACATTTAGTGTCAACATCCAGCGTGAAATAAAAAACTTCTAAATTATCCATATCACAGAGAACGCTATGTGGTAAAGTCTTAAGTAAATTACCTCTCAAATCAAGTGTCTTCAAACCATTAAGACCAGAAAACAACCCACAGGGAAGTCCAGATATAAAATTATTTTGCAAATTCAGTATTTTCATGCGATTGTTGTCGGAAAAAACACATTCCTTCACAGCTTTTATTGCATTTTTACCCACATCGAGGACTGAAAGGGAAGGACACCCATGAAAAGCAAATTTTTCTAATGCCTCCACGTCGTTTCCAGAAATGTTCAGAGAATTCAGATTAGGCAACGCCACTGTAAACACATTCCCAAGGTTTCTCCAATGGTTTCCTTGCAGGTACAGATCCCGCAGAGACGAAAGTCCTTGAAATGTATTAGAGTTAAGAAAATAAATTCTGTTGTTTGACAAATTAAGCCAGGAGAGTAAATGCAAGTTTACAAATTGATGTACAGATACTTCTCTCAATTCGTTTGCTTGTAAATCCAACTTTCGAAGTTTCTTCAAAGAGCTGAAAGTCAACGATGGAATAGTCCTTAGTTCATTGTTTCCGAGATAAAGTTCTTCGAGATTATCAACTTCATCAAATGCTTTGGTGTGTACAGAAGAGATATGATTGAGTGACAGATCCAAAACAGACACCCCCCGACAATGAGAAAATACATGGCTCCCTAAATCTCTTATCTCATTATGGGAAATATTTAGAACAGTTCGCGAGCTAAGATCATTGATGTTAAAAACGTTCATATATATTTTTTGAATTCTATTCTGAGAAATGTCTAAATTGATCATACCGGAATTGTGAGAAAATGTGGAATCGGAAAGAATATTTATTCTATTTTTCCGTAAACTCAGCTTTCTCAATCCAGGAATATGTGCAAACAAAGAAGGATGTACTTGAGAAATGTTGTTGTTTGAAAAGTACATATAAGATAGGTTCCTGGTTATTGAAAATAACATCGGATCCAGGTCTAATAGTCCACAGTTTTTAATATCTAATGTGATTAAATTAGGTAACAAATCGAATGCACTCTTTGGTATTCGCGGAAGAACACTGTTATTCACATGTAACTCTCTCAGTGACGTCATATTTAATTTCTCCGGAAAAAAATTAGTTAAATTTGAATCAATTATTCTCAATGAACGTATTGTTAATTCATGCATGGTTTTTGGTAATTCTTTCACTGATTCGCAATACAGAAGACTTCCGTAGCATTTACATATCTGACAAATTTCCTTCGTTCCTCCAAGATGAATGAAAACACAAAATAACACCGCAAAAAAATTACGTTTCACCAGGAAAATAAACATATCCGCACTATTACAGTCACATAAGATATTGGAACCACTGAATTCAAAGATTGCGACACTTATCCGTTCATGATGAATCCATAATTAATTCGTCACAACATATGCATCTTGGAAACACACATAATTTCTGGTTTCCTTTGATGACTCTTCTTGAAAAATAATTTTAGTACTTGGCGAGGGGTAATTTATAACTTTGGCTGTAACTATATCACAATGTCCATCCATTTATGTATGTTTTCTAACAATATTAACGGGAAAAAACTTCTTTCAACGTTTGGTTCCACGAATTATTGCCTGAGATTTTTTCTTGTAAGTGAATTGCATATGACTTGTTCTATGATTAACACCAACACACGAACTGAGTAACTTTGATCTTCGCATTGGTACTCAAGTGAAAATACATACAACATTTTCCAATTTCATTGTAAAGTTTTAAAGGCACACTCCGTTTATTCATTAGTGCGGTTAATACTAACGCAAAGCTACTACTAAAAAATAACACACAGCAAGTACGTCTAGCTAACACTTATCTTATCTTGATGATATATGTGCCGTTTTCGTCATGATAAACTCTATCATATTAGTTCTGATCAGTGGAGAGGACATACGTGGGTCGAAGAAAAATCTGAAACTCGGAATGTCAGCCGGTTCATTCAACTGCCACCAGATGCCACTGTAATCGACTCTACTATAAAGGATGTCGAAAACTTTAATATCCACTTATGCTGATATTATTCTAAATACCAGCGAACATATTTATTTTTATTTATAGTGTTCTATACAAAGTTGATGATTTAGATGTATTTTTTAAATATTTTTATTCTTATTTCATTCAACCAGGTGTAAAAACGATCTAGGGGTGGCAGTTTCATTAATGCTATTGTTATTATTTCTCTCGTATTTTGAGTTATTTTAATAGTTGTGATTCATTAGCAATTTTCTTAACATTTTAAGATTTGATAATAGAACGTATTTATTAAATAACTAATTTCTATCTATTAAATATATATTTGCTAACAGTTTGCTCATATGATAAGAAGCTGTCTAGATTTTGTTATATTAGAGGGGCGCAGCCTAAGGTCTCTTGATTGTAATTGATGGGATATATCCCTTGCCTGCTTCCAGGGAGTAAACTAGTTTATTGTCCTATACGTGGCCATACACAGTTCGTAACTGCTTCTTAGTAAAAATTTATTAATCAATTTTTGTACATTGAAGGAAAACAAAAACGATACGAGTCATAATGAAAAATGCTAGTTTTTAAATATTCTATCAGCATTGCAACCCCGGTGAGTAATAGTAAGTTTATCTTTCTACTCATACATACTGATTACGCGGATACAGATATGAGCAAAATTTAATTCCGGAGTGATAAATAAAAATTTAAAATACTTTTTCCACTGTCTGACAATAGAGTAATTAAATATAGGAATTGTGTGGGAATGTTATACATATTTGGTGTTTTCTAGTTAACAAATTAAGAATTCCATCTTGAAGTTTAATTATTTCGTTATTAATTCTCTTCTTGGTCTTCATTTTTACTAAGAGTATTTCATTAAAAAAATCTATTTATGTGATAACCACCAGCGAGTGAAAACTGGGAAGGGGAAACTATTATTATTTAATTATAAATTATTATCTAATTCAGTAATTAGAAAACCTTTTTATTAATTTAGCAATTTAAAAATTAGCATTTAATATTACACACAGTTCGTGAGCTTAGATGTGATGTAACTTTAATATTTTGAGATACAAATGACATGGGGCTACATACAGCTATCCACAATGCAGTACAAAAATAAAAGAAGCAAAAGCTTGTTCGTTTCTAACTGGTAATTCTGTACCCTTCACAGCACGTCGCGGGGCGATCGGTGCCTACTTGGCCCTTTAATTTATTATTCCCACGTCGTTTTCGTTTCTAATTTATTCTTTCTTTACTCACTACAAGAGAGACAGAATTTTCATTGTTTAATTAAATTGTACTATGTCACGTGACTTAAAATATAAATCTAAGTACTCTAGCGTTTCTTCATGTGCTCGAGAAGGGAACTGCTTCGATCGTGTGACTTTCGACCGTAATTCAAAATTGTTACACGTCACGTTTTCGGATTTGGATAGTGACGAAACTCGTCGTAATGAGTAGACACCCTACTCAAGCGTGATTCTGCATGAATGACACGTCTTAGTTTAGGGACACACAGGACACGTCGCGACAAGTAGCGGCGCGTTCTCCGAACAGGTACTGCAAACACAGAACGCGATTGGTCGTGTGACTCAATGGTGCTGGTCATGTGACTAAAGCGTGTCTGTCTGTTTGCTACCTGATCACGATTAAACCGGTTGTAATGAAATTCGGCAAGAAATTTAGTTTAGATGTCCAAGATGAACATAGACTAAATTTGATTTTTAAAATGTATGACAAGAAAGAAAAAAATTTTAAACTAATTGATTTTGACAATAAATGTCTATAAAATCTGAAAAAAGAGACATTTTCGCTTTCGCTGTCTCAATGCTTAGAGACTGGTGACAACTCTGAATGACAATATTGTTCGCCTCAAGGTGTTCCACGAAAAAGTTCGTGACAGCATATGTTTATTTACAAACGTTAACCTCAAATATCGAAAAAAAGCGTCATTAAAAATTGAAGTATTGAAATACTTAAATTTAAAAGAAAAAAATCAAGAAAAAAAAAAAGAAAAATTATCTAATGTTTTTTATCTTTTGTACATTTTATATGATAAAAAACGTCTTTAAACCGAAAAATTTCGACGAATAGTTTAGATTTTGCATGTTGCCACCGATGTAATGTCAGAGTTAGGCCATCATTGGGGATAAGGGGGAATCAACCCTGAAACCCTACGAGTGGAGTGGGAAGGGAGGGTCATATAGAAATATTTAATCCAAAAAGACGGGATTCATCCATAGATTTCGGGACCTTTCAGATAAATAGTGATATGATGCCCGATAAGTACAAAGTCAGCACCTATGAGTGTCAAATACTAAGGTTGAAATGGGAAGCTAGGCTAATGGATGACGTTTTAATTGATTTGTTTCTCTCACGGACAACTTAACGTTGCTTACTCAAAGATGGTTTCATCCAAAAATTTATTTATTTTTGCTGTTCGAGGTGAAACTAAGAATGGTGTATACGGTCAAGTATTAAATTTGCATTCTTTTCAAATTGTAAATTTAGGATGCAGTACATATATTTCTAAAACCGAGTAAGTAAAAGTACGGTGATCTTATAATAGAGATGGATTTTATTTTTTCTAAGGAAAATTCCCGCAACGCCGGGTAATCAACTAGTACCTATTATAAATTGTTAAATTTTAAACGACGGGTGAGGAGTGAATTGTGTTTGGGGAGAACTATTTATTGAGACTTTCACCATCTTCTTCCAGTTTTAAGAACAAACGAGGGACACTTACGTTGTACGAGGATGTCCATTCCGACATTTTATTAACAACACAAAATCTTTTGAAGGGAAATAATAATACATGGTGACATTTCAGCAGGTGGGTCCTGTAAATAGCAGAGAAATATTACAAACATATCTCATAACAGCAATATTATTTCTTTTCTTTTTGATTATTATGAATATAATAAATAATGTAAATTAGAAATAAAATTCTTGTCAGTGTACTGGAACGCTGTCTATGTATTAATTATTTGTACCGCAACTTTTAATGCACTCTATATTTCCTTTCATAGCTTCTCAATCACATTTCTGGTGATAATTCTAATGTAAAGATTGCCATATGGGCATCCTAGCAAATAATTCATTAAAAAGCAGTTCACCATATATGATGCCGCGACCTGCCCGCGTCTGACCGACTAAAGAAAACAAACACTAAAAGAGTGTGAACCACACCCTGCTAGTAAGATTTAACTGTCGTACGTTGAAGACTGTAAGGTTATACCCTTCTTACAGCGAGAAAGGCGTAATGCTACACCCAGTCATTACACAAATGTGAAAGATTTAATTGGCGTACGAGTTAATATGGTACTTATCTCAGTTCTTGATTCAAAAAAGGAAAACTGTTTTAGAGTCCCTCTTTAATTTTGACGTGAGGGAGAACATTGTAAGGGCGTGAGTTATTAGGAATGGATTTCTATTATATCTTTGATTTCCGTAGTAGTCTTCTCGAATTTAAAAATACTGTCCTTGTCTGTTATAGAGTAAGTCCGCTTTTCGGAAGATCCTGCGTGAATTCAACAGGTGCGAGGTGAGGAATGAAAGAAAGGCCGCTCTGGAGTAATTTCCGCATTACGGAAGTGTCCGTAAAGAGAAGATTCACAATGTAACAAACACAACTGACACACAATTTACATTAACCGACACATCAAATTCGTTGTGTATATAGTAGAATCTATAGTTCAATACTATTTTGTACATGTACATTTTTGCGTTAAATTACAATCATATTGACATTCTATTAGTATTAAAACTCGCAGCTAACTTTTAATCTTATCTAGGAATTTTTGCTGAAATTTTTGAATTCACCTCTGCCTTAGGGCCCTTGTTCAGAATTGATGGGATGTTCCCTTGCTTGCTTCCGAAGAGTAAATTAGTTTGTTGTCCTCCACGTAGTCATAATCAGTTTGTACTGTTTTTTGACAATAAATTTGTTATTTATTATCATGTATTATAAAAATGATACAACTCAGAATTACAGTAAACGTTCGATTTTTTATTTTATGAAAACAAGCTCTATCAAACGATGTACTATATACTTTTGACTAGAAATGGTTTGCTGAGGTAAAGCATTAATAACTAACGCAATTCGGAGCACACAGGTTTTCTGCTATCTTAATACATCGGCGCAGAATATCTCGCCGCTCTCTATCTGTCATATATTGTTAAATGTGTCAGTGCCACTTTTATCATTCTTATCGCGGTTCTTACTGATGAGGTAGGTTGCAACGTGCAGTATCGAGGTCAAGCATCCAAACCACTTGACATTTGGACAGAATAAGGTTTTTCCGTTGACTAGATTCACTAAGTTTTCGAAACTCCATTTATAAATGGATAAATGGTCATTTGACATTCAGAATAAGAGAAACATTAGTTTACAATGTCCTTAAAGTCCAAATTCAGTCCTCACAGGGTAGCATCCGCAAGTTTGTAACGGGAAAGAGGTTGATACGGGAAAGTTAACAAAGTTGACTGACGTCACTCACTTTTGAAATGCGAGAGATGAACAAAGAATTCAGATGACGTGTAAGTAGAAGTTTAGCACCCAAACGTTAGTAAACCAAAACCCTTACGATTGGATTTTGCTCCTGAACCGAGTATCCAATTGTTACAACCGATCAACGTCGGGCAAAATCAACTAGTATGTTTATAAATACACCAACCGACCGTACCCGGCTACGCACGGGAACTTTTGTTGTTGTGATGCGGTTTAACCATCGTTGAATGTTAATGACGATGTAAATTGCACGTTTACAAGCAAAAATAGATCGTGGTCTTCAGTGAAAATTTAAAATGTGAGAAATCACATTTCACATTTTATCCCATTCGAAAAGAAGTTTCAAAAAAAAATTCTTAGGGTGTTTCTACGATATATAAGCAATATTCAGTCTAAATTTTAATTTCGTATGTTTCATATTTTGCTCTGTTCTTTGATAAATGATCCAGACACCCTTTTAAAATGGAAATTTTGAAAATTACAGTAAAATACTTTTTTAGATTTAGATTTTACAAATTTTTGCATATAGAAGCTGAGGTGGTATCTCAATTGGTTCGTAAAATTTAACAAAATTATTAAATATCGATAAGATAAACCCCGGAAAACATGAATTTTTTTTAAGATACAAAAAATAATATATCACGCCATTAGTGCGAACGATATAAGCATGAAATCATTACTATTCCTTTGCATCTGTTAAAAAGAAAATATCGAAAAAACTCAAGACCCGTTTTTAGATACTTTTTTTGCATTTAAAAACTGAGACGGTATAGTAACTATAATATAAAATACGAAACATTTTACCATATTTCACCTTTTGAAAATGCTAATTAAAAAAAAATCCTTTCCTTGTAGATGGGTTTCATTACAAAAGGTTCCTACTATTCAAATGTTACGTTTCCAGAGTAAGTAGTATACGGTCAGAAAATTGAGTCAGTCAGCAGTCAGAACATTGTCACTTTATCGCTTATATGAAGAGATTTTACACAATAATCAAGAAAATTAGTTATTCCCCATTTCTTTAAGTTGAATTACGAATAGTTGTGCTGACGATTCCCCGTAAAATATTCTCATGTGTATTTTATGTATTTGTACTCTGCAAACATTGATAGATCGAAGAATATTTCTGCATTAATTTTAACAACAAAGAAAAAGTAGTCTTCGAAAATATCATAACCATTGTAGAAGTAAATGCAATACGCGCATTATATTGAGAACTGAGGAGGAAAAGAAGTTGACCAAGAGATTATCACAGAATCACTTTGTTGATAAGATAAGATACTTCTGGCGCTTTGTGAAATCAGTTAAGAAAACATTAGAAGAATGGATGAACTGTTTGTAACAGGATGCCTTGTATAGTGAATGTTTAAATCAAGTTTACAGTGTTTGTGTTGTCTATAGTTCGGCGTGGAAGTTTTCAAATAACGGGTGACTTTAGAGATTTGAGAACTGAACCATCATTTGTGTGTTAGAAAATGCCATGATGAAGGAAACCTTTGGCAAAATCTTCATTCTAGTTTTACTTGCTTCTACCTCAGCGGCAGAAAAAAACGACTGTAAGTTTTCCGATACCGAAGTATTTTGTGTCAATGCTGTGGGAAATTTTTTGAATCATGAAGGAGCAAGACTCATGCATATAATATACATTGTGGAAAGTGATATGACACATTTAAATCACTCAGACTTTGCTCTCTATGATTCGGTACAGACAATATCAATCTACAATAGTTCATTTGCGCTTCAAAAGCAGGACAACTTGTTTGGTGGACTGAAAAAATCTTTGGAAGAACTAAGAATAGAATTTTGCAATGTAACTGTGGATATCAAACAAACATTCGCTGAAAACAGTCTTATTCAAAATTTAATTCTCACAGGAAATAAAATATCCATGGTAACTAAAGATTTTCTGGGTCATTTACATCAACTCAAGGAAATAAACTTGAGTAAGAATGAAATTCGCTACATCGAGGTGGGATCATTTGACGGACTATCGTCTTTGATGATATTAAACCTAACCAGCAACAAAATCGGTGGATTTTTTGATCCAACATTTCTTACACTGGCAACAACCCAATGCGTGGTCTGTAAAGTGAAGGAACTCCAAGGACCTTGTAGTGAAAATGATTTCAGAAAGTGTGGGATGAATAAACACGTAGACCAGTTGTGGTGGATGGAACATTCCACAGATATTCTTCTTCAAGATAATCCAATTTGCAGTATTGTCATGGAAAATACTCTGCCTACGGATCAAAGTGAGCACTTTTCAGAAATTGATTCGCAGAAAGAACCGACTTGTTTGGTGAATGTTCGTGGGAACTGTTATAAGCACGAAAGAAGAAGAATGTTTTTGCTAGATGTCTGTGGTGCTCAGGATTACACGGAGGAAAAAATAGGAGTGGAATCTCCTCCTGATCCGAAATATCAGAAAGATGGAAATATTGCGTCAAGTGACGCCTTTTATGTAACTTTAATAGTTCTTGGAATACTTGCCGGATCTGTGACTGGAGTGGTGATAACAATTCTCGTAACAAAAGGATGGTATGAAAAAGTAAGTATAAGATTCAATATTGAAATTTAAGGTACATTAGACAATTAACATTCTCTGTTAAATAACACCCACTTTACGGAAAACATACTGACTTTCGATTCTGTTTACGCACGTATGTTAAACATGTGCACCAAATTTCATTACAACAGAACAATCGTGAAGTTCTGATTTGATAGCCGTCATCTAGAAATTAAGATGCACCAACGTGTAATGATTGTTGAATTTTTCTTAACGGCTGTTAAATTTAATCGTCGTGTTAGGCGATTTAACAGAACGTCACTGTAGGGGTGAGTGTTCCTGATTGAGTGTCGGGAAGTTTGTCAAAATGTGTTCGACGAAACGTTTTATGAAGATCATGTAGTTCGAAGGTATCCGAAGACGGTAGTTGTCGAGAGAGAGCATCTATTTCATAAATTAACTGAACATTAGTTTGAGGAACGGTTTTAGCTAACCAAG
>NNCF01131489.1:175101-200426 GCA_002313205.1 Laupala kohalensis | reverse complement strand
TCAGAGAGATATGAGATTCCATTGTTGACTATAATTTGATCTAGCAATGTTTGAGATGAGCCGGAGAGGCGAGTGGGGTCGTTTATCATAGTAATAAGTTTGAAGGAGTCGATAAGATTCTTGAATCGATTAACTGGTGAATGTGCAGGNGAAATCACCACATATAACGATAGATTTAGTAGATTTATGTGCGATATGTTCTAAAACATTTTCGAAGTTCCGAAAAAATATGTCAAGATCTGATTGAGGAGGTCTATAAATACACAAAACAACAATACCGGTGTCGGTCAGTTCAACTGCAGAAATTTCGAACACACCATCTACGCAGAAGTTTTCGTAGCCTGTCAGTGGAGAAGATAAAATATCATTACGAACGTAGATACACGCACCTCCGTGGGGATTTTTACCTTTAAAATTTTACCGACAGTAAGAACTTGCTAAATAATAATTAGAAATAGCAGTATCTTTGATGTTGTTAGTTGAAAGCCAATGCTCTGTGAGGCATAGCAAATCGAATCGATTTTCGTGTACCAGAATTTCAATGTCTGTCAATTTGTTTGAAAGGGATTGGACATTATGATGAAATATAATTATTTTATTTTCGCAAAGAGTTTGTGACTCACGAGAAATGGAATCGACGTTAGATTGTGGAGAGGAATTTGAAATTGGTACAGCTTCTAGTTCCGGATGAAGCTCGCACACAGCACCTGAACGCGATTGTCACCTTCGAGTACCACATCGTACTCCTGAGCGCAAGTTGTAACGGTGTATGGGGGCGACAGGAGGAATAGATGTTGACGTGGGAGATGAGGAAGCAGTAGGTGAAAGAACGGGGACAGGAGAAGAAATGGGTGTGGAGATAGGAAGAGGAAATGGTGATGAGGTAGGAGCAGAGGGAGGTGGAGGAGATGAGGTAGAAGTAGAGGGAGGTGGAGGAGGAGATGAGGTACGTGCAGGAGGAGGTAATGGAGGAGGTGGATGATGTGAGGTCAGATGTGAAGCTAGGAGAGAACCGAAGTGCTGTTTCCCAGACGGTTTCAGGTGTAAACCGTGCTGGGTAAAGTCCTTGGCAGTCAGGTGTGGTTGCAAATCAAAAAATGTGATTTTTGTGTCTGCCAGGTGATGTTTTAGGGAGATGTTTGCCAGGTTAATTTCGTGGTTTATTTGTGGAACGTTGAAGCGTGGAGGCAGGCTAGAGAGCACTATGTTTGTGTGCAGGGAGGCCATTTTTAGTTTCTGTAGATGTTCAGACGCGTTAAAATGTCCACCCAAGTTGATATCGTTCTGCCCACCTATGATGATTACTGTGTCCCGCTCAGTGAGTTTTTTAGTGTAAGTGTCCAGTTCTCGAATAACTTCAGCCAAACGAGCGTTTGGCTTAAAGAAACCGGAGACTGAGAACTGGCTAGGAAGAAATCCACGCAATACGGAGGACATCTGACGACCGTGCGAATCAGCTAGTATGAGCACGTTTGATTTCTGCGTGGAAGTGTTGGTATCATCTCTGGATAGCACTACTTTACGTGGTTTTGGGCGGCTGTGCTTACCAGTGCGTGGTGTGCGAACAGGTCTGGGTACTGGACGGGAGGGGATGAAACGAGTAGGTAAGGGAGGAAACAGGGACATGTCATCTAACACACTAAACCTATTCTGAGTGAAGAGTTGGGGTGGTGCATGCGTCGTTGGTTTAACCGGGTGATAGCAGTTGGAAGGACGGCGAGAATTCCTAACTGTAGTCCAACCGCCGATCGTTTTCTTATTGATCTCTTCCAGCGCACTGATTCGTGTGTCAATATAATGTACCAAGTTATTGTACGCCTTCTGAAGATCAGCTTTGAATGAGTTGAGGAATGCGATAGTGTCCATTGTTGTGAGAAAGTTAGCAACTTCACGACAAAAGCAAATGAGAATACACGAAAACTGACAACTAACACTGAATGAAGGATGCTAGTATAATAATATATTTATTACTACGGAAGTTACAAATGAGATAATAAATAAATTAAATATACAAACAAACCGACGACAAAAATGATTGAAATAATTATTTAGGGCGACCACTGGAGATTAATTAATTCGACAATAACTACCGTATATTGTGTTAAAATGTAAATGAATACGAAAGAATCAAGAAAATCGAATTGTAAAATGATGTAATAATTCTATGAAATTATGACGACGAAAACTTGGGTGCAACAATGAGGCAGGGTTTAAATAAGGAAATAAACAAACCGACAACTAAAATGACAGAAATAATTTAGGATGACAACTGCAGATAAATTAATTCGACAATAACTAAGGCAATATTATGTTAGATTGTAATGAATAACTACAAAAAGATCACGAAACAAATGGTAAAATATTGGAATAATTCTATTTACGACGACGAAACTTGAGCAGTGCAACATTAGAGTACGTTATTTTTAAGTTAATAATGATGTAATAGTATATGCACCAGACAATCTAAATACAGCAAAATAATTAATTTTAATGCACCAAGAAGTTAAATTTATGATTCCGTTTGTACTTATGTAAACTTTATCACACCTTTGAATGAAGCACTTGAAAACAATATGAATTTATATATGGTCCGTTGGGTTTGAAAACCTTAGGAAATGTTTTTAGTGTTTTTTCACTTAACACTCACACAGAACAAAGAATTTTACACTACAATGAAAGTTAGAATCTAAATACAACTACTGAATCACAAAAAACTCGAAAAAATAAAATAATTAGAAAGATTAAACTGAAAAACAGAGAGAGCTCATTTACAACCGCTGCTAACGCCAGGAGCAGGCTAGCCAATCTGCTTATAATTGCAAGATAATGGCAACGAAGGAGATAGTTTAGTTTTTCCTGTAAATGTTAAAACTAAGGGATTTCAAGGTAAGGTAATAAAATGCCCTAGGATGATGGTGCTGAGTTTTCGACATCCAATCTCCGCTGCTAGCGCCGTTATCAAAGTTGAGACTGAAAGATAATGAGCACTCAAAGTTGAAACCATTTTTGCAATTTTTCGTTTACGGCATTTATACGAAAATAAGAAGATATAGCATTTTTCGATATTAGACCGATTATTGTACAGTAAAAAGCGCTAAATATGGGTAAGTAAGTGTTACTACATGTAATGCAATATTGTTTCGAAAAACCCAACATACACGCTTGAAACGATTGTGTAGGTAACGGATTAATAAACACCTGGGGCGGGCAGTCAACTCTTGCTTACAGGTGTGTCTTGCACCTGCGCAGTTCTACAAAATTGAGACTGCCGCTTAAAAGATATATTTTATTTAATCAGTATGCGGAGGGAAGCCACGAGACGACCACGCTTGCTGTCACCGGCCACCGTGGCTGATAACAACTGAAGAAATTAGTTCCAAATTATACTATCAGGGGAGCCACTGACCGGGGCACCCTAGAGCGTAGGGCGACTGGTCTTAAAACAGTCGACAGACGAAAGCAGTGTCACAATTGTCAGCTGTCGTTCACGTGTAGCCAGGAAGCGACTGAAATACCTATTGTATCATTATTAAATTCATTTTTTGGTCATTTTTTCGTTCTGAAACAACTTATAACTATTCACATTATTGAATATTGCGAATTTAGTTAGTAAATTCAATGCATTATTGATCAACCAATAAAAAGTTATCTTGACAATGAAAGTGTATTTTTTAGAGCACCCAATGAGATAATCTTTTCCTCAAACAATAAACCGTGTTGTTTATGAATTCCTTCTTATTCTTGTTGGTGAATTGGTAGCAGACGTTTGCTGTGTGCTGGAGAGATGAACGTGTTTGGAGCTCTTATGTTTTGTGTTAACAATATATTGAAACGTAAATTTTGCATGTATGTGTTTATTTACTCTCAGAACTACAAACACCTGCATTTTGAAGAGATGTTTGCAATTTGCATGTATATACACACATCTGTGTAAATATGTGACGGAATATTTTTATACATGAATGTTATACTTGTCTAAATATCAAAATGCATGTATCAACGTATGGGTTAGCCAGTATATAAATGTGTAAAAATGAATGTCGTTATTCTAAATCAGCTTATTTTATATTGGCGCCCTTACAAAAGCATGAAGGAGTTGATATTTGGCACACTTCTTGATAGGACATACTAAAGATAATGGTGAGTCTTCGACCAACTATCTTTGCCGCATTCGCCGTCATCTTGCAAGAATGGCCGCAAATTTGACTTTTTCCTAACAATTTTATTTTCGGTACCATTTACGACCAAAATACTAGTATAAAAACGATAGGCCAATCAATTTTCTACATTTTTTGTATAAATTATTTTTTAATCAGGTATTTAGTTTCTAATGTACATTGGATTGAAAATTGTGGAATTTCACATTTTCGCAATTTTTTTTTGTTTCCGGTACCAGTTATCAACAACAAACCTCATAAAAAAAGATAGAGCAATTAATATTCTACATTTTTTGTAGAAATGATTTTTAAATCAGGTTTATATTTTCTGAGATAAATTGGATTTAAAAAATGTGGACTGTCACGTTTTCCCAATTATTTTATTTTCAGTACCAGTTATGATAAAAAATCTAAAATAAAAAAGTAAGTACAATTATATTCTACATTTTTTAGGAAATCATTTTTTATTCAGATTTATAGTTTCTGCGTTACATAGGGCACAAAATGTGAAATTACACATTTTCGCAATTATTTTAATTCCGGTAGCATTTACTACCAAAATTGCTATTATAAAAAAAAAATGTTACAATTAATTTTCTACGTTCCTTGTAGAAGCATTTTTTAGTTTCTGATATTGTTAGGATTTTTTCAGATTTATAGTTCCTGAGATACAAAAATATTGAAAAACGTATTATTTGACTTTTTTGCATTTATTTCATTTTTGGTTCGGATTACGACCAAAATAACAAAAATATAAACGATCGCTCAACTTTAATAATATCTTGTTATAATAATTTGTTTGTCAGATAAAAGATTTCTGAGGATGTATTACACAGTCTCATATACGTAGTTCATAGATAGTATCGTAATCGTAAAAACATCGAAAACGAGATTTTGACGGAAATATCCGTTTTCGTGATTCCTGATTCTGAAAAAGTGTTTTTGGCATAACGTCTGCCCGTCTGTCTGTCTCTCTGTCCGTCTGTGCGCAGCGATTCTGAGTAAATGGATGAATCAATTTATTTCACATTTCGTATTTTCGGGAGAATTTACTTGTTGTCGATGCACGTGCTCTATTTTTTTACTTTAATACACCGAGTACTTCACATGAAGGTCTAAGTATTCTTCTAAATGTTTCTCAAAAACGGCTCCAACGATTTTGCTTAAATTTTCTGCACGTAAAGTACAATTAGTATGTATTACATCCACATTAGCGGTATTCCGCTTGAAAGTTTGGTATAAACGCAGTAAAATAATTTCTGCCTGTTACATTAACAAATTAGTTTACTGTTTATTAAGATGTTTATTGTTTACTGTTTATTATGTCATTTAATTAAGAAGCTTAAATAATATTTAGCAGCGTAAATGGACCAAGCAGACGTAGAATACACTTTTCGTAAACTGTACCGACAACGGTGGACCGACGAAGGTTTTCAGGTGGGGTTTCCCTCACCTACTACAGAAAAATGTCGGTTCGGTAACATAAGTTCCCTGGCAACCCAACATCTCTCCTACCCAATTCCCTTACCGAAGTTCAGCGGTTAGGTGGAAGAGAAGACCTCATGGGCTGAACCTCGTTTAAAGGCATAAAATAAATAATAAATAAACTGAAATGTATTATAATGATAAAATACATAGGAGGGCAGCTAACGCACTTCTGATACAAAAATATAGCAATTTCTGCCTGCAAAGAAGTTACATTTAAGTAACGATTTCATGACAACCTCCAATGAAAAAATATAGTATTTATTTTTCTGCACTTGGTAACCCAATTTAGCAACAAATATGAGGTTAAAATTGAGGAAAAAGAAAAAAAAAAGTCCTAATTTTGTCTATTATACTATAAAGCAATTTAAAAAAACCTCTTACTTCCAAATCTTATAGAAATAACTCTTTCAGGGGTACAACACTGAAAAATAGTGATACAAATAACACACAAAATATTAAAGTATAAATTCATTAATTACAAATCTAATATGACAAAATATTAAGATTGATCAGAAAAGTGCGATAATTGTGGAAAAAGTGAGAAGGAATATGCAAATAATACTTATATGGCATGGAGTGAGTCGCAAGTGATGTGAAATATGTATACGTTAGTGGGCGCGTGCTCCTTTCGGTGCGGCATTATTCAGAACTCGTTTTCCAAAGGACGATAGACAACTAACAATGAAGGAAAACAATCGCTTATTTTGCACAACATAGCGTTGATATAGTCAACAAAACACAATTACGAGAAGCAGCTCACCAAGTTTCCAAAATCACAGATTGAAAATGTTTGCTGCACTCAATGAGGCACGCACATAGGAGGGTTAACTCTTTATTTATTGGAAGTTATTGATTTAAAAATTCCTTTCTGTTGAATGATATGCTTAAGTTCATCGTGTCTTCTTTCAGCGCGCTTCTCAGTGGAATCTACACTTGCAACTGGCACCCTCCCTGGAGCACCAGACGGAGGCCATGTTGAGCATCCTGGAGCGCTACAAGTGGCACCAGTTCTCCGTCGTTACCAGTCAGATCGCTGGCCACGACGACTTCGTCCAGGCAGTAAGGGAACGTGCCTTGCAGATGCAAAGTAGATTCAAGTAAGTTGAAGATTCTTACCAACGATTTAATTTTGAAACGAACATTCCGATTAAGTACATTAACATTGTGTTTTATCCATTCACCTATCCAATGGCTTTGTAAAATGACTGATATGGTTAGCAATCAATAGAGATATTGAAGAATCGAAAAACCCTTATTAATATTCCAGTCAACTTTGTATGCAGGTCAGGAAGCTGCTCGTGATCATCACTAGGTTGATCTTAGGACGCATTTTGTTGGTGGCTGGGAACTGTTGTTATAAAGTTAATCAAATGAGATATAAGGAAAGATGAAAAAAACAAGAAAACCAAGAAAATTATATTCCACTTCTTTCAAGTAGGAAAATACAATGTGGGAGATTTTCTCTTAATAAGTAAAGTAAATGTCAACCAGCACAATCCCGATAAAATAGCTTTGAATTTTAAAATTAAGAGAACTGGAAAAAACAAGATGCCGGGTGCAATTTNATTAAGAGAACTGGAAAAAACAAGATGCCGGGTGCAATTTTGGTTTAATAAAAGCAAAGAACACCGATCACGTAAAACCTGGGGTGTATGGCAGTGGAAGGGGAGCATTTGTAAGAAAATCCAAGGATGTATTTGTATGTTGTAAATTACATGGATGAAATAAAACTTAAAGAAAAGAAAAAGAACTTGAAGTGTACGGTGAAATGACCGTGCAAATTGGAAGGAGAAGAAAGGCAATTAAAGAGGTATTAAGAGAAAAATAATAGAATAATATAGTAGTAGAGAACTGCCTACTTCCCCGTAGTCTGTGCTGGGAATATTACGTTGATCGAGCAGCAAATAATAGTGGAAAATAACTATGGATTTGGTATTAATAAAAAGGAATAATTAAATTAAGGAAGGAATGTGAATTTTTTGACACCAACCAATGCAAAAAATTGAAATATACTAAAATATATTGAAAAAAAAGTTTAGAGACAATATTTTTTTCAGCAGGATGCACTGTGGAGGACACTGAAAACAAACTCGTAAAACTTTTCTGAAAAGGGGATACAAAATAATAGGTTAATTTTGAAAATTTGAGACGCTTTCGTCGATGCATATTCCTAGGTGTGAGTATAATAGCTGGACTTATGAAAGTTAACGTGGATATGATTAGATAAATCTGATAATACACATTTTTAACTTCTGCAGTCACCAAATTTGCTATGATGTGAGCGGATTTATATTCATACAAATTATCAAGAGAAACTATCCAGAATTGTGAAATGTCAATTCACTATACTCTAATTTAAATAAAATGAATATCTAAGGTTAAACTTTAATTTTATTTCTTTTTTCTTTACACCGAATTTTTTTTAATGTCAAGCCTCTATTAGTGCTTCCTTTTACGTAGCATAGGAAGGCCACAATATAATGCGTAACTCGTCAAGTTAAGTAAAATTGTTAAAATATTTCACATTTATTTTAATAATATTTTTCTAGCTTATATGGCATCAAATAACGTGCTACCTAGCCAAAGACTGTCGGATTAAAAATATCAATTTACTTTTAAAACAAAAAAATCAGTACTTTCTAGGCAAATTTTATGGGATGATTTTTAATGTTATCTACTAAATACTTAATGTTTCCCGTTATTAAAGTACTATTTTGATAATTTTTTAATAAGGCCATAAATATCTTCATAACTGTTTATTTATTTTGTTACCTTTTATAAAACTATGTTTTCCAAAAAGATATTACAAGTTAGTTATTACATGGATAAGAATATTTAATAGAAAATATTTAAAAACGCAATGTATGTTGAATGACGAGGAAATACTCATGTAGGAGCATTTGAAGTATGTGGCTTACTGTACAAAGGGGACGTAATTTAGACCGAAGAAGTCTTCAGCATTTCATGAATTTCAAGCAGTGATGTCTGTCTGACCCTCGGTCGGATCACTCTTCATTCCCAGTTCAACATGCCTTTCATACACGCTACTGATTCGTTCGCAGAGTTTCCGCATAGTGCGCTTCACAGGATTACGTACCGATATCATGGACGCACATCCGTATCCTACGTGAACACAGATTGCTAAAATGTGAGACGTTGGCGGTTACGTAGGATGAATAGTCTTGAGAATCTCCTCGAAGCAGTATTATAACTACGATTAAAGAACTTTACGTGCGGAGTAAGATAACGTCGCCACACCACTGTACGTAAAGTATATTGAATACAATACATGGTTATTTTTCCCTTGCAGGATTTGGTTTAATCGATATCATCCACCCCCCAGGGGACTTACATCTTGTAAGTACGTGTTTGGCAAACACGGGGCCCCGAGCTGAGTCTGGCATTGCTTCCACTTAATTGTGCCGGGCTCCTTCCTTTCTCTTACCTGACCTTCCTTGGTCACCTCTTGTTCTTTTCGTTCCCGACGCTATTAGGGATAAGGTATCTTTCATTTTCCTCATTTTTTGTAATGTTTTGATATATTGTAATTTAGGAGGGTTTTTAGTGGGTATGGTTGAGTCATTCGGCGAGTCCCACACGCAGGGAGAGTCATGTTGACTCTCCTTAGTACGTAACTGCATTTTCCCTACCTGTACAGAATTTAGGTGCTCTAATGACCTCGATGTCGACGAGCCGTAAAACCCCACAAAAAAAGATATAATCCAGGAAGAGTTCCTCCTCCGTATTAGCGGAAAACCGTGTCTACTGTTAAGATCAAGTAATCTTTGTAACTAATTTGTTGTAGTGATCTTAGTTACAAAGGTGCTTCCTGATGTACTCATACTTCTTACTACAGGAGCTGAAAATGCGAAACCAATATCAACGAAGGTGTGTAAATAATTAAGGAAAGCCCAGCATTAGTTATGATTATCATTTTTTTATTGAGAATTTCTGTACAATCTTTGTGAATAATGTACACTATCTGGTAAAGCAAGTTTAGTGTTTTATTGCTATATTATATTTATGGCATTTCACAGTGGCAGAGAAGAGAACGAAAATCAAGTCAGTATATAATAGTCTTGATACTTATGATATTAAGCAGATTAAATAATCAGAAAGGATACAAATTGATGGCGTTTTTTATGACAAAATTCATTCACTTGAGAAAAAGCAGGTTAATAAAGGTTTTGAAGGTTGTTAAGTTTTAAATCTGACATTTGATGTTTTAAAAATATACTGAAGAAAATATTTCATTGCAATTGGTTGATTAATAAATCAAAAACTATTCGTTATCATTAAAATAAGTACAATTATTTGTTGTATCCATCTCACATCAGAATTGTCTACAGACACACCATATGATGGTTTTAATAATTGAATCTTATTTTATTTTGAAGACTTTCAGCCGACTGCTGGCAAATTATCTGTATTCACGGTACCTAGGAGATCTTGAAGAAGAAAACAAAATATTTTACTTCATACTTCATTTTAAACAACAGTACACCATCCAAATCGATCAAACTCACAACTATACTTTTAATTTTCGATAATATTGATAAATAAATATAATAAGGATTCAGGCCCCCAGTTAAAGAGTTAGTTTAAATTCGAGTGAAGAATGTATTAATTACGTATGTTGAGTTATGTATGTTCTTATGTTTTAAAAACGTTTTTTGAATTAACCACGTACAAATGTTTTTAATAAAATGTATGGTCTTTCAGCGCCTTGTTTCGCGTATATTTAAGAAATTTGAAGTGCTTTATTTAAACGAGTATGAATAACTTCTTTGTGAAATTGTATCAATACGTTTTTTCTTTATAAAGTTAGTTTCGCAAACTACAAAACTAAGGCTTTTAAAATTATATTGGAGAGTAAGTGCAATGGTATTGCACCCTTAGTTCTTTAAAGTCAGATAAGCATCATTTTGGGTATTCACAAAATCATTTTTTGGTATTTTGTGGTCTAGAAGTTTCGTACACCCGTTTCCTTCTTATTTATCTACGAACATTATTCAGAAATGAATAATTATCAATTTTAAATGTTTAACGGATGGTACTGTTTTTGGGAAGAACTTAATAAAAACATCGTTGGACCGAAATTTCATATTTCGTAATGACAAATTTACGCAGAGATTTAATTTTGTATACCATTGGCATTTTCCAAAAAATCCTTTCTATTTTCAAATTTTTAATATTTCTTACTTTTTGAAAGTATAATTAGTCATTTCGCTTTTTCCTAATAGTTGTATTAGAAGTAATATATGTATGATTGTCCTATAAATAGTTAATCATCTTCACTTACTCTTTGTAGCATGTCTTCCGAATTTCTTGTTGAAAAACCACTGTTTTATTATATGCAGTGAAGAAATTTCGAGCTTAAGAGATGATTTATGTAATGATCTAATTTTTTTATATTTTTCAAACTTTTTACGGAATACCTTTATATATAATGTAATACTTTATTTGTTTGTAACTTTTTGTTATAAGTGTATTGCAAAACTTCATTTGTGGTTTTAATTTATTAAATATCATTGACATTTGTGTATTGAAATGGCGATGTAAAGAACGGTAGTTAAAATAAATCAGTTTTGTGTGTTTTGAATACTAGTAGAAGCAAAAAGACATTTTCTACATTTCATTCGAGGGATGTTGTCGTTGTTATCGTTTGACCAGTGCCTCTGAGCGTTTGGATATATTTACCCAGAATATTTGATTATCATTTTATTGTTTAAGCCACAGATTTTCAGAAGGATTGTTTGAAGTAATTTTAAAAAACTTCCGAAACAATCTTTACAATTTCTAGACGAGGAACCTTTAAAAAGATTCTATTTCAATTTAGACCTCTTTTTCTCCATATGGGATGCGTAGTGATTCATTAACTGACACTGTTTCAGGAGGACTTTTCTTGGAAACGAGTTACTTAATACGCTAATTTTTCTCGCACTCTGGTCGAATTTGTTCTTGAAACTTGTAACCTAAAAATACCCACGGTGTTTATTACGTGCATAGGGAAGTGAAAGCAATCTGCAAAGACGCGGAGATCAAATTTAATCATAGAAGTGAAGTTTCTAATAAATTTATAAGAAATTAAATGGTAGCAATGATTTAAACGTGCAATAACATTATACTACAAGTAAAACATGGTCCAGTAATCTGCCAGCAATTTTAAATTCACAGGTACCATTAACAAGATATTCTATTTTATGATCTATATATTCTATCAGGTAAAGATTGATTTGGTAGGAACGTTGACATGAAAGATTTTTTTAATGAAATCAAGTTATCAAAACTTTTCTTTACTATGATAAGTCGAAAACATTCCTCAAGGCGTAATATATGACTATTCAAATAAATAGTAGCTTCTTCAATTGCATTTTCATCAATTTTTAACAGATAATTTTGTTTATGGACTCCACTTTAAAATCCAAGGAAATACAGGTGCAAAGATACTTTTACTTTATTTGAACGAATTACAACTGCATTGCGGATGTGCAAATTTTTCCTAATACAAAGCATGACCAAAAGGAGGTCTTTTCATCACTCTGGACCGATGTCTTTCGGCGTTTCGAATACATCATTTATATTGCAGATACGGTCAGATATTTCAATATGCGCGGACGTGATACGCTGAATGAGAAGTCGTGTATCGGGATGACTCACCACTTAGTAATAATTCAATGTGCCGATCGCGCACCTTACGCTCATTTGCGATTGCTATGAATCAAGGAACTACTCTCTGACTGTCACCTTAATACCACTGCATCACAAATGAATTACGTTTTATAAACCATATTTCCCTGCACTTTCAAATTCAAGAAACGTCGACGCAGTAATCTCAACACACACGCATAGTGTTAGGCACGCTTGACCTCTTTGCATCTTCAACAAGTTCCCCGTCCCATATCCAACGCATATTTCCGTCCTAATGAGATTCCAAAGAGACTCTGCCTGCGCCACCAGAGCGCAGCCCCTCCGTCGCTGCCACTGCGTCCTCTAAGAGAATTGCCACACAACCCATTCGAAGCTGCGTAAAGCTGTACTCGAAGTCATTCCACTGCACACTGTCAAAGACTCCCTTTATATGGATGAAGACTAATAATATATGCTTAGTATCCCTTTCCTTATTCATTCTCCTAGTGCATATTCTGTTCCTCCGCTTTTCTGTAAATTCATCTTGTACATAACTTACCATGTTATTTTCACATCTAGCAATTAATCAGAAATTTTGCCTAAAACTAGTTATTGATCGATACGATTTATAATCACTTTTGTTTCTTTTCGATTTTAGAAATACTTTCAATAACCGTACTTTATACACCCCATTGGAAAATATCCACAGGCTATTCAACTATAAAAATATTTATAATATTTCGTCTTTATACCTTTTTTCAAGTTGTTTTATCATATCTGTTGTAATTGCATCTATTCCTGCGCTTTTCCCCACCTTCATATGTCTAATGATAAATTCTAATTCACTTTTATTCATTAATTCCGTTTGCGTCAGCTCATCATTACTAAATTGTTTTCCTTCCAGCATTTTTGGTCCCTGCCCATCTAAAATTCCTAATACATCACCTCTTTCTCGCCAACTCTGTGTAAACCCCACATGCGTTTCTATATTGTGACATATTATATTTGATTTGAGCCCCTCCCACCCTATCAGATATGGCAAACCCAAAGCATTTTTTCTCAAACTTTCTTTAGCAAAAACTTGCCACTATTCTCCATTACTACTTCGTATCATTCGTTTATATACTCGTGAGTTAGTCACATATTTACTACGCTCGATCCGTCTCTCTATTGTTCCCATTTGCATTCTCTGATACCGTCGTCGTGACTGCCCTACTCGTATCTTTTCCAAATACAATTCGTTGGGGCACCATGGCATACCTAGCAGATAATCAGTGGTTTTCTCTTGGAAAATGGTTGTACCGGTTAATATGTCCTACTGTATATTCTCGATTCTTCTGTCCAAGTTTTCTTACAATTTTCTTCACACAGTTTCCAATCCACTCGACGATAACTTGTTTCTTGTATATTGTCTGCTTCTCCCCTTTGTTTCGCCTCAACGTTGAAACATATCGTTTGCGGTCCCTTTTTGTTTCCTTTAAAATTTCCCAAAAAGTAATCGTTGTTTTCCTTGTTCAATTCTGCATAGTTAAGTATAATATGGACGTACCATTTTCAGTATGAAACGTATTCTTCCCATACTTGTTCTCTAAACTTATACCATTTTCCATACTGAACTTTTCAATTTTTTGTCCCCTTGCGTTACTTGTTCTCATACGGCCTATGAGAAATTTTTCACAACCTCATTGTAACTCTATTTTTTATTGTCAAGGTATGTGTATTTTTCCAAATATTTTAACATACTTTTGGTTAAGGACTTACAATTCTATGAGGAATCAGTGTAGAATAATTGCAACCTGATGAAGAGACAGAATTTTGTTTCGAAACGTTGTTGGTTCATCACTTTATTTAATGAATAACTATATCGTGTGTTGGTAAAAACTGGTTCAAGAATCCATTATGATTGTCTATAATAAAATGTGTGCAAGTGGAAAGTGCGATTGTACTTGTTCTATCTCCTCATACCGTGGAACGTCCATTCCAGTCCCCTCCAATGATGACGTGTACTGGGTGTTTGTGTCTTTTTAATAATCATTTTATTTGTTTGAAGTTATATTCCAATCTCTTAAATCACTTATACAAAATTATTCTATTCACTAGGAAACTGACCATACTAACCTATATTATCCTAACACTTATTATTTTAGTGTAAAAATATTTTATTTTCACTCTTCGAATACTTATTTAATTCTCTTCCCAACTTATCACTTCTCAGTTCCTTAATGTGATATTCCTATCCCTATTTCGTTTACTCCAATACACGAGCTCTTTCCTTATTCAAGATAACCTAATTTATTGTTCAAATAGTTTATGTTAATTCGTTTTAGAGGGAGAAGTTCCTACACATTTGATGGAATGCATTTCCCTTTCGTCAGGTAACACATGTCACCTTTTCTACAAGTACACTTAATTTTAACCTTCTTTTCGCAAAATGTTCTCCTTCGACAACCCAAATTTCACCCTTCCCAACATATTTTCACTGTTTTTCCTCATCTTCGTTTTAATCTAAATGTCCAGATTCTATTCCCGCTTACTTCACATCAATAGTCCTGTCCCATAACCAATATTCACCTTAAACTGAAAGTAGCGTTATGAGTCACAGCATCGGGGTCTATATCTCCACCATTTTTAATAAATATTGAATGCCCTTTGGTATATACTGGTTTAATATGTTGCTTTATCATGATGCCAATTTTCAATGATCTACCACGTAAAATAGAGCACTCGTTTTTTTACAGTCAAAATGACGCCAATAATATTTTCATGCTATACTAATTAAATGTGTTAGCACCAGTTCATTCTCACTCAAATAATAATATATAGTAGGTAATTTGTCTATAATGTTATTATGTGTGTTGAATTTATTATTATTTGAGTTTTTTAAAGCAATAATATCCAAAAAATATAAACTGAATTAAATCTATAATACTATTCATATTTCTACGTCAAATAATACGTCAGCGATATTACTGTCTATAATTTCAACATCTCCAAAATGGTGTTCATCTGTAGCGAATTACTTTGAAATCAATAATGCGATATATTACGATTGCTTAGATATTATAAATTTTTCTGCCTTTAAGCATGGCATCTATATGTAAAATAACAAAGAAATAATATATCTTCCGTTCAATTCACCTAGATAATTCTGATCTCCGCCATCTATTAAATAATATTTCTCAATATTTCAAACAACCTATACTTGATTCAAGATGGTGGCACATGACACAAAAAAATAATATGGCATCTGTATGGCAATTGCACAAATATCATGAGCCTTCTAAATTATTTCGTTCTCAAACATTGCTGCTATCTGCAATATAGAAATAATGCAAGAACCATATATCGTAATATTCTAACCACATTAATTATTTCATTCACTGCCACCTACAAACAAAGTTTATCCAAAATTCAAATCTTAAACTTATTGAACCGTCTAATTCGATGAGTTCGTGTCTTCCAACATGGATGCTTCCTTTATAGAAATCTCTTAGGACATGGCATTTCACAGTACACAGCCATTATTTTGAAAGTTTCCTTTGCTAACAATTTTATGCCTTCTAGCTTAACACACTAGTTTTCTTCACAGCCATTTCTGATTTCATCAACCAATTATTCACAAATCTATTTTATATAATTAATCCTGACATCAAATTAACGTTCATCGCCTTCTAAATAAATCAATATATTTTCTTTAATTTAAGTGTAGGACACCCAAAAAATTGGATATTCTATTGGTAATTCATATGTTGTTACATATGTTTTAGCGTAGTACGTGTTCTGGATTGTCACTAAATGTCCATCTCTTCGATATCGATATAAACTATCGATATTTTTATGACTATCGTGTGCATAATATTAACCCTCTCCGTATTACACAACCATTAACATAAGGCAAATGACCACCAAATTTAAATTATGAATATAAATTATTTCCAATTTAAAAAATTAAATTTATCACAAATTTATATCAACTTCCTTGAATTTAATGTTCATCACACCTATTCTCACTATTACACTTTCCTGGTATTTCTTGAATGGTATAATGTTTATTCTGTCATGGATAGTTTATGCGCCGTACTTACGTATGAAGAATGCATGTCATGGTCTCGGTCACATTTATACACTTACGTGCTCTCTCTTCGTTAAATGCAGCACATATAACGTTAATTCCAAAATCTTCTACCATTGCCATAAGCAGCATACCATACACTCTATATTTTAAAAATTCCAATATTAATTACACATTCATCACATACGCCGCCATCTTCTCATCACTCGAAGTTAGTCAGTAACAAGTTCATCGCAATTCCTAATATAATAAATGTTTAAAAATCTTACCTTCATGTCCACAGGTATTATTAACATTATAATTCATGGTTATACCACTTTTACACTAAATAATCACAGATTTTAATAAATATCACGAATTATTTCTGAGCGCATATACGATATAACTAACATACACTAGCAACCGATCAAGAGAGGGTTATAAAAGTTGAAAACGAGACCTACTTGATCATACTACTTATTATCGGTCATATAAGACCTTCCCATGTCACAAATAAATATCGAGAAAATCTTACCCACTATTTGGGGATATGTGTGATGCTTTTTCGGAGAGGATGGTCGGAAAACGAACCACTTCGCGGGTAGTTTGATTATTGCGCCATTAAAACTACAGGAATGACACTAGTGCTATCTTGCTGTTAATTTGAGATTCAATACTCTATAATGGTTCAAATTCTCACCATACTACCACAGAAATTCCCAAGGCTTGACCCGACTTCGAAAGCAATATTTTAAAATTGGGGTTTAAGGTTCGCCACCGTGGACCCTAAGGACCCAATAAAAAATATTGCTTTCGAATGCGAAATGGAAAGGTCTAGTACATACGATAATCTCTAGTATGATCAAGTAGGTTTTGGTTGAAAGAAATTTGAGAATACTGCCAACATTACGTGAGGTACACTTACCATTAGTCTGATGAATGTTGGTGAAGTAAAGGTGTTGACCACGCAGTGAACATCAAGCGAGTAAAACCGGCAATAATAAATAGTAATTTATTGCCAACAGAGCAGTTGCAAACTGCCTATGACCATGTTGAGGACAATAAACTAATTTGCTGCTACTACATCACAATAAACAAATAAACACATTGAGTTCCCGTTTAGGTTTTTTCTTAGGTTATATTTTCTCTGAGTAAAGTAACATGATTTTGGGTATAAACGTTTTCACTTTTGCTTGCACTACGCCTCGAGTCACTACTCATTCTTACAGCGTTAACATGCCACTCCACGCAACCCATTATCACTAGCGCGTATCATCTAATCAGTATGGCCGTTCTCCTAGTCGGATTGTATCTTCTTCGGTCCTTTCCGAACTGACACTTTCAGTATCCTGTAATCTATGCACGCACCATTGCTATCTAGGTGAACCCACAATTTCAGTTCCATTTTCATCGGGACACCAATACTTAATATTCCAAGATGAATGTGGAGATTGAACGGTATGGAATAACATGATGATTTATTTATTTAATTGTTATTTGTTTCCATCCAATTGTTTCCAGATATGATCCACACGGTTTTACTGTTCTAACCCAGCTATTACATTGTGACATTAATAAAAATATGAATACTCAGGTAAGCATATACCCTCATCTTTCCGATATTAAATCGTGGGACAGATCCGAATTCGCCGGAAAGCTACCCTTGATACGCTTACTATCATTTAATTAAGCAACCTCTTTCAACTTACACCTTAACCTCGCTCCACACTTTTCGTTCCTCCTAATTAATTAATGAATTACATCAATTCGACTTCTATTCACAAGCATCTGCATTGTATCAACTACTTCAGATCGTCTAGTCTCATACATCTCATAATACAGCTTATTTATGTTGTGATATTTGATTGTGCATTTCATCCAGATCAAATTTTCAAAATGTATAAAATAGAGACCCCTCAGTCCTCAGGAGGATACTCGTAAGTTTCCTGAAAAGAGGGTCTTTGTCCCTTCTCTCACCAGATTCTTTTCATTGCCCATCTGGTTCTACTCTCTCATCCATCCTTTTCAATATCTTCACACTCGGATCTCCCACTCCAAAAGAAACTTCTCTTCATATATAGGTCATTTCGCTCCAAAGACAAAGTTAATCTCTAGAGGATAGTATTAGTTCCCTTAAATGTCAAGCAAGAGTCTTCACTCTCCCGCCTTATTCGGGATCTTCTGACCTAATCGATCACAATCAATACCAACAAACGAATAAAACACATATAATGGCCTATCTCTTGCTAAAGAATTCATGGAATAAACACACCATTGCGGAACATCGGAAGCCTGAAATATGAAATAAATATTTTTATTGATTGAAATACATGAGTGAACATAATAGCATTTTTTAAATTTACGCACGTGCATTTTTAGAACGAATACGAGTACCAAGGTTATTTTTCCCGTATAGTATTTTAAATAATGTCACAAATGCCAATTATGTTAATTCTCATCTGCTGTTACTTATACAAATTTTATCTGGTCACTTTTATTTTGTACTCGATGGTACTTATCAAATGGTGAAATACTAAATAACTAATTAATACATTAATGCATCTAAAAAGCTTAATAATCTTTTGAATAATATTTCAATTTCCTTATTTATTTTTCCCTACGACGACATTTTCAGTATACCTAAAAATATAAATCCAGAAACCCATCGTAACGTTCCTGTAAGTAATAAAATCCAACTGCTCCGTTTGTCTTTTCTATTAACCGGCGCGACAAGTGTTTTAGTTAGAAAATATTGATCATTGTAACAAATCAATTTTAGAGAAAATATTGGTCTCTATTAAAAAAATATATAGACCTGTAATCTTGAGAAATTATTAGTGAAGATTCATTTAAAATAAATTTAATAAAAATTGAATGTTCTGTTATGAAACCTTTAATTGCTGCAGAACGCCTGAAAAGACAAAACTAGCTCTTGGCTTGTGAACTGGAATCGAAACGGATACTCTCGACACTCCCTTGGTCGCCGGAAACAGACGGAGTGTCCGGAAGATCGATTTCTCACTTGGTCGACCTCTTCCGAGAGCGAGTTGCTATGGAGGCTGTGGCGGGGGAGCTTGAGATTGTCGACGTGGCGGATCCTATCTCACTGACGTCGGTTTATAAAGAATCCATCACTGCACGGCCTCCGGGGGTGCTCAGGGTCGTGGCTCCCCTCTTTTGCTTCCACCCCCGCTGTCTTTGTCACCACCCCTGTCTTCTTCTCCGTCCTTTTTGCCACACCGGGCTGATGGTGCCTTTTCGCGTCTCGGCCTCCCTTGCCCTGTTCTTCCACGCAGGAGTTTCAGAATTTGACAGTTCGCCGAAAGTAGTTCCGTGTCCGCGCCTTCTCCATTTATCCGTCCGTGGCCGGAATGCCAGAATGCCAACGGGGGATGTTATTAAACGCCTCCAGAGTTGGGCGGCGCTGCGACATTAGTTGTCACCGAGGTGAGAGTGTTGGATGTTTTGGTCATCTGTGCTCCCTATCTTCTTACACCAAAAACTCTTGTTTCTCGGGGAAATGTGAAATGTTGAAAAAAAAATGTTGCGACAATATTGCGGTATTTACAAAGGTGTGAGATTCAGGAAGTCACAAAATATGAGCTATGACACTTGAAATATGAAATTTATAGTTATATCTTTAGCATCAAATATTATTGTGCATTTTATCTATACGGGCACCAAAACTTATTTTTTCTTTGTGAGTGTTCTAGAGGCAAACAGCATTTCTGACCATTAAAATGAGTTCTACTGGCACCTTTCCAGACATTACTGAATGGTGCTTTCAATGAAAAGTATCATAATTGAATGCTAATTTTTAACTACAGTAGTTTAATTATGGTATGTTGAATGAAAATGGGAGGCGCAGTTGGAAAGCGCATGAGTGCGCTAAGCTCAAGGTCCCGAGTTCCAATCTCGGTCCCGTCTCCCATTTTAATTCTACGTACCATAATTAATCTGTTACCTGACAGTGAGGTTCACAGAAATTTAAGAGATAACTACATTAGTGTTATTCGTGTTTTGCTTCTGGCTTCAATGTACTTCGAAAAAAATGTTTATGAAGCAACTGGAACAAAAAGACATCTTCGTATTTCTTACTTAATGTTAATACAGGAATTCATTTTCAGCGCAGGGTGATGTGAGATACACAGACCCGTACCAAGGCAATAATTTATAACGTGAGACATTATATGCAAAATATCGTTCTTCCACTCTTCTATTTTAAATTATAATTTTGAATGACGTTAACATCAATTCCTAAACATTCAATTGATATTCCACTCTCTTCGTGTTAAATATTTCTGCAATTTGTAATCTACTAATTTTTTAAAATAATAACACTCGAAACGCGTATTTAATAAGTTTAAAGTAACAATATATTACAGAAATACCAATTTATAGTAACATAATAAGTACTTTATTGTCTCTAGGCCTAAAAAGACAGTAGACAACGTCAATTATACAATATTATACATATGTATCTACGTATGAAACGTATCTACATAATACAAGTTCAAAATAATTATGCGTTTGTGTATGAGTAAGTATTTAACCGGTTATCAAATAATATATTTTCTCTACAGAAGCCAAAAAATTGAATTGAAAAATGTATAGTGACACATAAACTTGTGGCAAATTTTGCAAAAGTTTATCAGCTCTATTACGATTTTCTAGTGCCTCATAAGGTTTTTATTTTAGTTCCGAATAACGGTTCACACTAATGTTCATCGAACCGTTGAAACACTAAATTATTTTCATATTTACCCCGGAACACCCAATAAATTATTTATTATTTTAGTAGAAGTTAATTAAGAAATTTAGAAATACACACTTAGAAACCCATATTTATTTAGACCAATTTAATTGTTATCCGTAAAGTAAATATAAAATGTTAAGATATTGAAGAATTTTTAATTTTCGCAAACAGTCAAATGGGATGTATATGATCGATCTATCTTTGGATGTATGATTTAAGATACACTGGTACTATAATTTTTCTCCATAACTACAATCCGCTCGCATATTTTACATGTTTCTCTCTTTCCTTGTTTGATACAATTCTACCCACCTCGCCAAGTCTGTCATTTCTAACAAGCCACCTTGTCGTCTTCGTAGATTTCTATAACTAGTAAGCTTTTGTTTCATACATCACTGATTTTTTTCTTTATCTGTAGTTATTCTTTGATAGTTATAGGCAAGTTTAATAATTTTTACTTAATTGCATTCAACCATGATTCGATGACTTACAGTAGTTTCTTTTTTCTCCTAATGTTCATATCTTTTGAAATTCAGAATTTTTTGACATTCTTTCCCCTCTTCCGTCTGTTCTTTGCCCTATTTCCTCGCTCTTGAGAGTACCTGCTTCAGAACATCCCTCTGCCTCTCAAGACGATGACAAATCCCGCGAAGCGCCTCTGGCTCTGATGTGAAGGGATGAGGAGGTGGAGATGGTGGTTTGTTGATGGTGGAGGGGTGGCACCGGGTGATCGAGTTTATTTGCTTCGTCGACGGAAGCTATAAGTTGGAGCGGCAGAAGAACAAAATGAAAATACACGCTATTGTAAGATTCAATTTATTTCTTATTCATTAAGTGGATGAGTTCCAATAAAGAATTTTCGTCACGTTGTTGACTACGGTCTTGTTTTCAATATCATTTAGAAAGTGCCGGAGAAGGGATGTTTAAAATGAACACAGAAAACATGTCTTTCTTTCTACACTCGTTATTAGTTTCTAGAAAGTGCAGATTGAATATATATTTATATTAACGGAAGTATTTATTTGTAACAAATATTTGAGGTACAAATAACTGAACACTGTATTCGTGTTAATTAAATATCCTTATACATGATTTACATAACTTTTAAATGGGAACAAGATTCTTATGTAGTTGTCATGGTGCTAAGAGGTGTCATATGATTAAAAAAGATATGCAGCTATAAATTTGCTTCAATTCAAATACTAGAATATTCATTTCAACATGATAAGGGTTGCTGAAGCTAGTATTTGAACTATTTTTATTCCTGGCATTTATCTAGAAAAAAGCATATCCTATTTACAAACCACTATAATATGAGATTCCGAAGAAGGATGCTTCGTAAGCTACTTGAAAGTTCGGATGTTCTTCGGGTTGAAGGAAAGAGAGATCTCCAGAAATCCTTTGCTATATGAGGTGTTTTATATCAAAATCCTGACGCATGAATCTTGTGAGTTTACTCTAAAAATGCGCTTCAATAGATGAGTGAGATGTGCAGTTAAGTGTTCGGTTTACTATTCTGACACTCCAACCATAACCCCACTGTAGCTGTATTGAACATTCAACCGAGAAAAACACGACTGAAATTTTTCAGCAAGTTTACAGGATCCAAAATTATACTTCTTTATTTACCTTTTCCCGTTTAGGACTCGTAGTAACGTCTTTGTCTGCTTCGCACGCATAGTGATCGCTTATAAAGCCTACATAACTAGGAAGAAACGTAAAAAGAAATCAATAACATTTGTAATGCTCTTTTTAATTTTTTGAACATATTATATTTTAAACTTTGTTTCAGTGATATCTATATATCAGTAATAAGGATGCCATCTTGCTTATTTTGTACACAGTAAAAACAATTTTTCAGAAAAAGTTCAGTTTCAGTTGTTATCGTAATACGGCAGTATTATTCTACTTCGCGCAACTGAGCGTGTTGAAGCGTGTAGCGTGAAGGAGAGACTACACGCTGTAAATTGTATGTTCGCACGTTATCTCAATTGCATGTGTTGGGGACAATGAGGGAAATGCACATGTGCGTGGTGGAATATTCTCGCGTGCAGGGGTATTGCACATGTGAGAAATTTGGAGGATATAATCGGAAATATTTCATAAGAGATGGTACTCGTTCTTGAAGATTGGTCCGAATCCTTGATCCTATTTATTGCTTTATAAATCTAATACTATTTCTAGTTGAAGCAATTTATTGAACATTTACTCTATATCCACTATTGGGAGAGAGAGGATAAGTTGGCTGTTACGAGGTTAATAATTGCTCGAGGAGAATATCATAGACATCTTAGCTCATTTGGAAGTATCTTTTTCTCAGAGAGAAGTGAACAAATAACTAATAATCATCTAGATTTGGAATTAGCCAGGGAACCTCTATTCTCAGATTTGATAGTCAACAGCAAGGCAGAAGTGGAGCTTATCATTCAAGACTCCTGGAAACAAGTTCATCTTGATGTAGTTTGCTGATGGAACTTTTTTTTTCCCGATAATTTTCGAGAGTTAAAGGAAGTTGACGTGACAGTCGCACATGATCGTACATTCCACTGCATGGCTTGTTTTGACCAGTCATCGTAAGTTGTAATTTTCTGAGATTCATTCATTCAACTTTTTATCTTATCTAGGAATTTTTGCTGAATTTTTTGAATCCGCCTCTGCCTTAGGGCCCTTGATCGGAATTGATGGGATGGTCCCTTGCTTGCTTCCGGAGAGTAAATTAGTTTTTTTTCCCCTCCACGTGGTCATACGCAGTTTGTACTGTTTTTTGACAATAAATTTATTTATTTATAACTTGTTCTATTCTCATTCAGTATTACGATCACACTGCAAAGAACGTTTGTCATAATTTTGTCGTGAAAGAGCAAGGTAAGTCACATTTACTTTGCGAATAAAAAAACGAGAGAATTACAATTAGAGTAAACAATTTTTCGGTAATTGGATGTCTGGAAATCTCATTGCCCATTTTGAAACATTTTTTCTACGCATACCCTTAAGCCTATTCAATGTATTCTCACGCAAATTCGAATACTATCCTTTCTTTGTAAGGACATAGCATGATATTTCACTCAGTCTATAACGTTTATGATTTTTTAAATTTTTAGTGCGACACAAACTACATTGTTCACGTACTTATTAAAAATCATGGTTTACATGGATAGAGTAATTGGGAAAGATATTGGTAGAGAACAGTTACTTTACCCATGTAAAAACTCAGAACAATAGAGTAAGGAGTTAAGTGCATAGTAGTCAGAAGAGTTACCAGTGACATGTTGGAAAGTAGCTCTATTCTACTATCCACACCCACACCAAAATTTCCACTCGCTTATGAACTCTACCAATGTAAACATGTTCACTGTCAGCGCGTTAGTNCTACTATCCACACCCACACCAAAATTTCCACTCGCTTATGAACTCTACCAATGTAAACATGTTCACTGTCAGCGCGTTAGCAAAGTATAGAACAAATCGTATTATTCTTTTCTGTATGTGTTGTTTCTATTCTGTTTAATATGAAATTGGTCTAAGAAGAAACATTTAAGATTTGCGGCGCTGTACTTCAAATATGACTGACCGTGGAATCAAAGAAAATCAAAGAGATAGAAACACAAGAAACATGTAAAAATATATTGTTTCAATTTATAAAACTTCTAAAAAACAAAAAATAAGCGTAGTTAATCTCTTTCTAAATGAACTCATTTTTGTCATAAACAACACGCGCATGTAGGTTACTGCTCAATTGTTGTGGAAAATGAAGCTTCACTTTGGCCCTGAGTGCACGACAATAGACTCCTCATCACTCTACTATATATCAACTTTATCGGTAAAGTCTGTACTCTTCTATCCTTACGACTCTACTCATCTAAACCACGGTTAATGTTGTTTTAAAATATACGAGATTCAGGGGCAATATGCAACCCGCATTACAGTGTTTCATTTAATGGATTATTTTGCAGGAGCGGGAAGGGGGACGGTTTCAATTTCCTTAATTGCGTATTGTGATAAGAAATCCTTTACAGTTGATTAGTTATAGGATAAGCACTCCCAAAATCAATGTTAAAATGTGTTCCCTGAAATAACGGTATTATTGAACGGTTGGAATGTAGCTTAGTTTAAGTATCGAATAATCGGGGACGTCAAGATTAGGAATTTCAGAAGTTAATGGTGGCCTTCTTATTAATGTAATTATTGAAATTAAAAATAAATATACTTCATGAAGGTGAGAGCATCGTACGGACAATATATA
>NNCF01131489.1:162296-173765 GCA_002313205.1 Laupala kohalensis | reverse complement strand
ATATATATATATAACTTACATAACGTATCAGTACAGTTTTCTGTACATTTAAATAATTCATGTAAATAAGAGTGAAAGAGTAATGTAATACGAGCATATTTTGAGATTGCCATTGGTATAAAATTGTTTTATTTTCATTATCTTCTTCAATGAAAAATATAGTACTCATGAAATAACACTATCCAATTTTCTTCTGACTCTCGATAAATTTAATTAAGGAAAAGGATGTTGACAAGCAGGCAGAGGATCGAGTAAGAAGAATCTCAAGTACTTTTGAAACAATCGAACTGAATTCAGAGGAGAAACACTTTTACGTTGGATGATGGATCCCGTTTCTTGTACAACATTAAAATAAAAGAGAAAAAAGTGGTGGCTGGATTGGCAGAAAGGTTAGGGGCTGACTGGACTCCCAGTATAAAATATCAAGTGTGTTCATGGGATATGGATCCATACTTCATTTATCTTGATGCGAAGATGGCAACATTGTCATACCCCAAAATATAGACAGTGTCGTGAGTGGCACATAGTATTTGTAACTAGGTGGAGCTAGCGCGTCTAAGCGGAGAGTAGGTCAAGCGGTCGCGTGACGTGGGGAGTAGATTCATATAAATGTAGGGCCCAGGGAGGCTCGCTCACGTACTCATACTCGTACTCGTTACTCTCGTTAGCTTCGATGATCTAGACAGACTTCACGCCGCAGACCGGCCCGAGTACACCATACTCTACCCAGAGCCATGGCTCTGCACCGTGAGACCCGCTACCCTCCGCGTGAACCGCCTAGGTCTACCTTGAGTCAGTATTAAACACCTATTCTCGCAATTAGGGTTTCTTTCGGACGAACCACCACCTTCCTTTCTTCTTTTCCCTTCAACTGTGTCTGGCCCCTCCAGCCAGTAGCCGCTCGCTGGACTGGAAGGAAGTCACGACAACAGTATTTCTAGTAGAATATCATGTAGACAAAAATAGAATAAAACTAATTTATAAAGGAGAATTAAGGTAACCATTCCAACAAATTTCCATATAAAAATTACAAAAGTAAAATGTACTACATTAAAAAACCAACTAAAATTTTACTTGATCTTGTGAAATAAATTCATAAATTAACACTATATTTAACTATTAAAAAAGAAGTGTAAAGCTATTAAGCAATGCGTCAAAAATCATGACAATACGACAATGAATTAAAAACATGACAAGATAATTTGAAGAAAATACATACAAAAACAAGAATCTAATACCTAAAGCAAAATTATATTTCACGTGTCACAAGGAATTCGTGAACGTATTGAAATAGTTTTCCACTCTAGACAATTTACAATTAGAGAAATTGACAGTCTCCATTATGAAATTTACAGAAATGTTTGTTCTTGCACATACAAAAAGTGAGATTTTACTTTTGATTTAAATGTATTTAGAGATGTGTGGCTCCTGATTTAAAATGGCAAGGTATATGATAGCAATATAAGAAATGAACATGGTAAGAATGTAAAATAGAAACGTGGACGTAAATATTACGATATTCGAATTCATTGGACAAAACAGAACGATTACCACAAAATAACTGTTTGTATTAAAGTTAAAACGTGTAGGGTACACGGAAGAAATATGTACAAAGTTAAAATAGTTTGCCTGAAACGAAACTGGATTTCAGAGTTACACAGATGTCAATGAGAACTATTTTTAGATCAATTAATAGTTTTTGTTGATGATATTGCCAACAAAAATGAACAAATAAAATATTATAAGTGGAATTATTCACTTCAATGATGTGGATAGAAGGATAATGAAGGTAACATCTCAGATGATACGGTCTGAAGCAGATTCAATGCCATCGGAGGGGGATTACTGCTGGAGTAAGATCAAACAGAACAGAGGGACACAGACGCTGAAACGAAAGAAGCGAATATAAAGGAAATAGAATTTGAAGCTGGAGTAGACATGCTGTTCGGATAAAGGATTCCAATGTTGCAAAGAAGGAGCAAGAAGATAGCTTCAGAAGAACGTACAAGGTAGAGGAACAAGGTAAGAAGAGGCGGTCTCGAAGACAGGAAGGCCCGTGAGACTGAAGAAAAGCCCAAGATGCGCTAGCTGCTGTTACCGCTGCCACCACCTTGCCAGTCTCACTCGAGTGTCGAAAGCGCGACACGAACATGTAAGCCCACTTTGACAAAGGAATTATTCAGTCGTGCGGCAACGGCGTGCACCGTAGACGGATGGACGGAGACCGGTGGTGTCGGCAGGGGACGGGGTTGCGAGCGGCGGGGCTACTGGGAATGAGACGCCGTTCCCCGCGCTGCCGCTCACCTATAAATAAACCTCTCCAGCAGTGAAGAGGGTCGCTGTGCCGAGCTGTCTGTCGTACGCCAACTAAAGCGTTACCCGCCGAAGCTACCATACCCCGTAGAGACAAAGCAGGAAAAGTAAAAGGTTTTTACGAAAGGTGTCCTTCCCTTTCGAAAGGGTTGTTTACTGGACGACCAACTCATCCTTCCTTTACCAAATAAAATGGAGGTGCTGTCTGATATTATGAGACAACAGTTACGTAAGTCTCAAAACATTTTATTTAGCTAGCTATACAAAATAGAGGCGTTACATTATACGCTTATAGAATAAACCTAATTTCTTGAACATTATTATGTATATTTGATCTTCGTTTCAGAACACGTTCAAAAAACTTGTAGTGGCAAAACTTGTCTTATAAATATTTGCTCTAGTAGAGAAATCTATTTTACCATGATTTTCGGTGAACTAACTACTTGTGTTAATAAGAGCGAGAATATATTTGCCATGAGGACTCAGTTGCTTTTCCATTTTCGTCACATGATATTTATGTTGAATTGTTATACCGACAGAAAAAGCTTCAGGTCTTCACATTATACAAGAAGCAGAAAATGTGCTATTAACATACGACCTCGGAACATGTATTCTTCTATTAAAATAAGTTCTTCTATAATTGTGATTACTTAGACCTATGAGTAAAATCGGAAATAAGAAAAAAAATATTTATCAAAAATTAATACTAAACTTTTCTGATATACGTTGATCAACTGTCGTAAAAACATAATCTCCTACATAATTAGCCCATTCCTTCTTTCTAAGTATAATCCTGGAAATATAAACGGGCTCAGGGAAATATACTCAGTCCCGCGCTCTTGGGGATTTAGAGCCGTTAGGTTTACAATGCCACGTCTCTGCGACGGTGGAAAAACTCCTCACTTTCGTTCGACCAATCGTTGGCAAACTTGAAACTGCTTCCATATTTGGCGGACCAAAAGAAGACTAGTACTGGCGAACATACAAATATTAAATCGTAACGACAGAAAATTTCTTATTACGCCGCTATTAAAGAAATATTTTGTAAATTTTTATTATACACACATTGGACTTCGAAACAAAAACAAATTCTGTATATTCTTAACTTAAAAAACTTTATCTTTCTACATAATTAAATGACATCTCAAAATTCGTTGTCTCACAACGCCTTTCTCGATAATATAAAAGATATTAGAGTTTCTGTAAAAATGTTTGCGTCTTACTGTAAAACATTATAGTTTTTATCATTGAATTTGGATATAATCGCAAGAAATCGAACGGATTTTGTAAAATTCGAATCAGGAATTACTTATAAATATGCCTATAATTTCTTAATTTTATGCAGTGGCGTAAAAAACTCAAAGCTCATTGGCATCAAGTGATGTGTATTGTCTATCCTAATTTCATATAATTTGCAATTCTTTCTTACTAGTCTTATATGTCAATCGGAATTCAAGAATTATAGAAAACAATTGTATAAAATATGAATTATTAACATAAAAATTAATTCTAGTGATAATGTTAAACCACTTAAAGAATAAATAAATTACATCTACTAGAAATATATTGATCCCAGATATAACACTTTGACTGTAATCGTGCAACATGTAAAACAACATACTCAGTAATATTACAAAAAACCCTTTTTTAGATTTCTATAAATATCGATATCTCAGAGAATGAGAGATACTCTGCTAAAGGCAATAATAATTTTTATTCTTTGCTATATTATTTAATACTTTACTCGTATTAGTATATTACTTAACTTTACCATAATTGACATGCGATGTCTTATTGTATGAGTATGTTAGTGAATCTGTGTGAATACAACTCAATTTCATTTGATTATCTTGATAAAAGTGATTTGTGTTTTTATTGTATTTATAGTAATCATAATTGCAACTGGGTAGTAAACGGTGAATTAAGGAAACATTTTTTTTTTCAATTCAAAAGGGTTTTATTAGACATAATTTTTATATTCATATACAAACACATTGCGTAAAGCATTGCCGGGGCTGAGGGCCCATGCACCTTTGTTGAAGCCGAAGGATACCCTGGTCTGTGCATTGTGTACCCTGGTATTCTCTCTCAACGAATGTTGTATTTGTATGTTGCTGGGTATTTATGTTTTACGAAAAAAATGTAAAATGCAGCTAGAATAATGAAATTAGACGGAATAATGCAACTAGAATGTTTGCTGAGCACCGTTGGGAACCACGGAAAACAAACGGTCAGGATAAGCAAGGACAATACATATATTACAATAAGTATGTTTAGGTAATAGCAATAAAATTAACAATACAGTAGTAATTCAAAAAATAATAAGCAATAATAATAATTAATAAATAATAATTTAAGAAATATGAGTCCTTCTCTTGTCTTTTCCTTCATTCTTCCTCGTTCCTTTGTGATCTTCCAAGTAACATGAAACATATTTAAGAAGGGGCGGAAGGATAACATTCTTGTAAAATTTCCAAAATCTTTGTTTTTCCTTCCCTCCTCACAATACTAAAGAACCTGCTCAAGAGGTGCACTACCGTTGATCTGTTATCCCTCAAAATTTCCATTATCAGTTCAATATTTCTTGTTCGTCCGCTAAAGTCCCCTTCGGAAAGTCATTCGCTTCGATTGTGTTTGGTTTTGTGCAAAACAATAAAATGGGAATCCATTCCTCCTCTTCGGCGTAGAGTAGACAAGTGTTGTTTAGCTCGCCTCGTAGTTTTCGGATTTTCCAATTCACCAGTCTAAACCATCCAATCCTAATTTATTTAAAATAAATTTAATTTTTGTGCACCGTCTGACATCTCTATTCTTTTGGAAACATTCTAGTACAATTTCATTCTTACCACTTTCGATGGGAAGCTAATATTTCAGTGATTTTAATTTTAAGCTACTGTTTAGCGAATATTCTCCGAATTACCACAGAAACCCGCTTTTAGCTGTGCTTGTATAAACTACTAGTATACGTTTCAGATAACCGTTCTGGAGGGAGGTAAAAAGAGAATTATCCCCTATTTTCCATAATTCTGCTCCGTATGATATAATGGGTACTAATAATAAATGAAACATTTTAACCTATAGTAATGGGTCAATTTCAGGGACTCTAATGGAAAATTTTTTATTTCATTGAGCGCAAACATACCATTTCTTTTAGCTCTTTCTTTGTGTCTACCCCAACCCAGATTCATTGACAGCCGTACCGCTAAGCATGTAAACTCTTTAACATTATCTTAAGTAATACCACTGAATATCCTTATTTCTACTTTGCTTAATACCTTTCCGATTTTCAATATCATTATTTTTGTCTTTTTTACATCTATTTTTATTTTTCAATCATCGCAAATCTGGCCTAGGGCATCTAATCCTTTTTGGAGTCCCAATACGGATTTAGAAAAGATGACCAAGTCAACCGCAAATAATAATGTCTGTGTAGACCTCCCTGATTATGTCACAATAGGTGCCTCAATCTGCGCGATATTCAAATAGTCAACATCATTAACAAACAGGATAAAAAGCAGTAAAGACAGGACGCATCTTTGCTTCACACCAATTTTTTAGGGGAAAGCCATTGTTGTAGAATACCTGTCGATTTTAACACATGCACTGTCCTCGTGATAAGTTGCCCTTAGCATGTTGATGAATTTTTGTGAGATTCCTTTTTTTCCTAGGATTTGCCAAAGAAGTGCTATATCTACTGTATAGAAAATTCTCTCGAAATCTATAAATGCACAAAATAATTTCCCTCTTTTTGATGAGGTGGCATTCTCCGCCAGGGAGTTTATTATAAATATGTTATGTACTGTGCTGTAATTATTTCGAAAGGTAACAACATACGTACATACGTATTATCTCTTCTCTCCCTACGTTGCTAAGGAGTGATGCACATGCACGTAGCTGAGCTCCGAACCAGAGTCTCAGGAAAATGTGTTTAAAGTGTAGAAATAATGTAAATTGTTAACAAGATTGAAAAGTACGTTGTTAGAAATGTGTGGACGAAGATTTGGAGCAATGTTACCCATTGGGACCGAAATAAGATATATATCATGGCGCCTATGGTTTCATAATCTTTGAGACATAGAAACATGGATATAACGACAAGGAGGTGAGTAAATCAAACTATAAGCAGCGAGGGAAAAGATCAGAGAACAATACAAAAAAATTAAAAAGAATTGGACCAGCAGTTACAAAGAAATTCATTTTCGAAAATGATGCAAACAAAACCATTTTGAAAAATGCCTAACTTTAACTGANGCCCCCCCCCCCAAATTTGTGTAGAAACGAGCGAGTATGTTGTAGATCCAACTGCTTACAAAAAACCAAATGGAAAAATGCAGTGTCTTAAGAAAATTAGAATAAAAACATTGAAAACCTAATTTAAGAACGACCGTATGTACTGTTATGGCGAGGTCATATAGCTTATAGTTAGTTACGTGACGCTAAGTGTCACGTTGTAGTATAGCACACAGTAAATGGGAGAATCAGCTCTGCCTACATACCGGAGTGGAACTATATACGTGAAAGTAACATTCCGGCCCTTTTTGAAGAATAGGTGGGTCACACCTACACCCAACTTCGAGGGTAAGTGCAGGGGCTTAACTGGAAGACGCACAAGAGCGAAAGGAACATTAGATCGTAAAGGGCAAAACTGAGAGCCAACACACGTGACAAAGAGAAACGTGCGTTTTGGTATAAACACATGTAACACAGGAACGGAGCGGCCAAACTGAACAGGACAGGTGACAATAGAATGACAGGAAGTGTAAAAGTTTATGACATGAAGTGCAACGGGTCTAAATGCACAAATACCAAAATACGAGTGAATTTGTAAAACGTGAGCGGGTGCATTAGGAATTTTGGATCCTAATTTGTATGTAATATGTTTGTCCCATCTGGACCAGATAAGGTTAGTGGAAGCAGGAACTTTACCGGAAGACACACATGCATTAGACAAGAGTGGGGCACAACCACAAAAATGAAACAAAAATCTTCTCAATGCTAGCTCCTCTGTATTTCACATAGTAGCAGATTTTTTTAATCAATTGAATCATGTAAATGAAAACCGTTCTAGAAGCCAAAGAGAAAAGAATTATCGAAAAACATTATTTTTCCTAATGTCTGTGCTGTAGTAATCGGTAAAGATTTTAATTGCTACGACGGCCAAAATTTAGAGTTAGCTTCTACATCGTCGCGTGACTAACATGGGTACTGATGTAATTGCCGTGCTCCATGCGGTAAGTACTATTTAGCTGCGTCATAAAAATAATTTTCTAATTTTTTACTATTCTTTACATTTATCTCGCTGAGTAAATTAAGTGTTGAGGCTTGACGGTCGTTATCAATTTTGTAGCAGTGTTTCTTTGGTGCAAGAGTTGTTTACATCCTGCGGTAAAGTTTGAAATTCAATTCTTTTCATCATGTTTCTGGGATATTCACAGTATTTTGAAGATTGTAATTTAGTGTGAATTATGCAATATCAGTCGTGAAATTGATAACATAACAAATTTTTACTATGCCTTCAAATAGTTTGTCGTAACTTGTGGCAAAATCATGGTTATGAGACATGGCACTTACTCTCTTTGGACTATTCATGGTACTTAGAGCAGTTTTGGTAGTCACATGTGGCACACAGTACATTCTCCATATTTTAATTATATGGCACGTACAACGGTTTAATCAGAATACCTGAAATGTGGACAAAATTTAATTCTTGAAAAGAACCATTAGTTGCAACATCAAACAAGTGATATATTATAATTCTTCAATAACTTTTCATAGTTATGTATAGCTTTGATGACACTTATAACGTTTATGACACATACCTTAAATGATCTATTGACTTATTTCTTTTACATTTTGTCATATAAGTTTATTTGGCGATTTTTATAGGTACCAATTTTATTTTTCTCAAATACCTAGTTTACCTCCAAATTCTGGTAAAACTTAATAATATGAGCTACGAGAGTGGCGCAACGTTTGTGGGATGAGTGTGGGGAATTGAAGACTGTCTTAAATAATTTCAATGTATGGGATTATTATAAAAGGGGAATATAATTTGAAATGTCGTTAAGAAATTAAGAATTAGAAGAAACATTCCTTTGGAAAAAATTTAAGGTGCAAATTTTAATCATGCTTGTTTTATGTGCTTTACACATTTAGTTGAAGCTCATAATTAACTGGAAGGAACAGTAAATTTAAAAAATGTATTTTTTTCTTTACGTTTCTTTCAGACAATTTTGTCTGGAGATTTAGTAACAAGTCAAACAAAACAATGGAGAAAAATGAGTATTCCACCTTTTATAAATATTCATTCTGATTGTGCCCCTCATTGCCATTGATAAGCATTTGAACATCGCGTCCTTCAGTTTTCTCTGATGTTATATAAAATAATAAATAAGAAACAATAATGTAGCAAAAGCATTCAAGAAAGTAATTATTAATTAGGAAAATAGTTTTTTAAATTATTATATTCATCGATTTTATATGCAAGGAAACTATAAATCTGTATGGCACCTTTGTATTACACATTGAAGATAAGCACATATTATTTTATAATAGTTCTTGATGATGTGTTTTATGTATAATTTTAATTGTTAGACAGTGTTAATGAACTATATATATCTTTAATGGTCTTTAACTCTGTGTGCATATCCCTGCTTGCTCTTATTGTTGCTCTAGTCAGTCACTCGATCCTTTTCATACATAGCCCTCAATTTTAGAAGTCTATTTGAGAACAGTTTTCATCGACATTTCTGGTTAAATGGTAGTATAAATGCGATTTGCTTACATTTTATGTAATTCAATCATAAGCTATTTTGTTGTCTTCTCGTGTCATTACAATTTGTAATTCACGCTGTGATAAATAAAAATTTTTGTTGAACCTTTAATAAATTTCTATGGTGAGAGGAAAGTGAATAATTACTTTTTTCCACCAATAAGTGTTGCTCCAGTCTCTAGAATATTAATTACAATTAATATGAGAGAGAATTTAATGCTTTATATCCTTCAATACGTTTTGAATTAAGAATTCCATAATTTATCTGCATGTAATAAATATTCAATGTTGATCATATTCACAATTCAAATTACAATATATTACAATATCAGCGCGGCGCTGCGCCGCTTTCAAAGCATTTATTTTGTATTTATTTGTATCAAATATTCCCATTCCTGTTTCACAGTATTCGAATGTAATCATTTCAAAAGCAGAAGGTGCTTCAATGGGTTGGCGTTCATTTTCAAGGGATCTCTGGATGATTTAGAGAGATATTTATTAGCTCAGAAATTGAGCGTAGCTTGGTCGCTGCAGTAAGCAGAAAATACGCATAAAAGATGACAAGAAATGTATAAAGGTTGGACACAACNAGAGACAGACAAAGAATAATTAATTTCTGATGAGAAAGAGAATAAAATAGCTTATGATTGACAATTATAAAATAAACAGAGAAAAGTACAAAGAATAAATCAACAAGTGGACAAGAATGAAACAAATACAAAATGAATGAAATAGGAAAATAAACAAACAATTAACGTGTAACCAAACAATTTACACAACCGAAACAAATATAAAAATGAATTGTCACCCGTTCATTTTGGTTTCTCTAAATGCGTTTGAATTGTTTAGGCATTATCTCCTGTATATGCTTTGAGGAGTCGAGTAGGACTTGCGTTCCTCGAGTGTCTTCCTGTCTCCCACGTTTCCCAATTCAACATTGTGAAATTATTATTAAAATTTTCTAGTCTTTGTTTAGTACCAAATTAAACGTTCATTAGTATACATAACAAATAGTTTACAAACAAGAGAATGATTTGTCATATTTTCTCCCATGAATATGTTATTGTCTACAGTTATAAACTGGAAATCATTTGATTAATTATCGGTCCTTGAAATCCATTGAAGTTGACATACGATTAACACTACAAATTTTTGGATTGATAATTGTTATTTTCAGAATTCTCATCAAATACAAATTGATGTTCCCATTATTCGATATTCCAGTAAAAGCAAAAGTATAAGTTCTGATCGGCGAATTTTTTGTGGAGCGAAACATTCGTATCTTTTAAAGCCAATCAAATTGGCTTTGAAAATAGTTTTTACAAAACCTATATAAGTGACCAGAACTAGAATTCTCAAGGTAAGCTTTTGACGTGATAATGTGTTTAAGATCCGCATTAAACTGTGTGTGGGTGGGTAGGGAGGTTGTCACTCGTATAAAACGGCATGAGACAACTACCAGTAACAGAACTTGCTAACGACACGCTGTGTTTCTGAAAATAATGACAAGAAAATAGTTTTGATTCAGACAGTTTATTGTTAGTGATCACGCAGGATTCATGAATGAACTGAAAACGCCAAATCACAACTGAGGGATCATAAAGCTGCTTGAATTTGATTTCTTAACAAGTACAATATGTGATGTGTACGAATTTCCTTGAAAAAACAAACTTTCTCAATAGCAACATATTCACGAAAATCCTTGTGGAACACATTATTGCCCAACCCCACTTTTCAAAATGAAAAATCATCAGATATGGCACAAATATTCAAATTTTTAAGATTAATAATTGAAAAATAGAAGGACAGAAAATCTAAAAATTTCTATTTTTAATATAATCCAATTTTACTACCAATATACAAAAAATATCTAATTCTGAGATATGAAGGTCCAGCTTTTTCTGATTTCACATGAAATTACCCTTATTTCAGTTCTCAACCTTAGGAAACCTGAGAAAGTTTTTTAAGAACATTATTTTTTATTTCGCGTTGAATCATATCAAAATAAGTTTATTTTATTATGGAATCCAAAGTGTCAAAATTGAGTGAGTAATAATCAAAATCAGCAAATCCATACTAATATACATAAATGAGTAACGCGCAAGTGTATCTCTCTGTTTGCTATCTGTCCACAACTAAACCGCAGAACTGATCGTGATGAAATTTTGAGAGGAAATAGGCTCACTTTTATTTTTAAAATGTGTGATAAGAAAGATAATAATAAATTTAAATAATAAATTTATTGTCAAAAAAACAGTACAAACTGCGTATGACCACGTGGAGGACAATAAACTAATTTACTCTCCGGAAGCAAGCAAGGGACCATCCCATCAATTCCGATCAAGGGCCCTAAGGCAGAGGCGGATTCAAAAATTTCAGCAAAA
>NNCF01131489.1:105671-154251 GCA_002313205.1 Laupala kohalensis | reverse complement strand
TATTATTTTATTATTGTCATCTTATGTACATTTATATTTTCCAGTGTATGTTACTGACGATGGTTGCTATGCAGCCGAAAAAGCTTTTTAACACCAATAATAAAAAAATGAGCAACATAGAAACGTCTTTCAATTTATCATGCTTTGATAATGTTGCTAAAGCACCACAATTACCAAGAAGCTTTCTGAGATCTCACCCATGAATTTAACTTTAGAGGTTGTGTCAGTGAGCGTCTCTTCAATGAGTCGTCGCGTTTTCAGATCGAGTCCAAGTTCTATTGATGTATTGAAAAAAAATTTGCGGTCTGCCGTGTCATACGCCTTCTTAAAATCAACGAACGTGCAAATTGTGGATTTGTGTCTGAGAGCTCTATATTTCAGTGTTGTTTTTAGATTGAAGAGCTTTTCGGGGTAGGAGCAGTTTGGTTTAGGCCTGCCTGATACTCCTCAATCTTGGGTTAAAGTTGCTCCTGCGTCCGGTATGCAGTTGCTCCAGTATGCAAGTAGACAGGATTTTGTAGGTGACTGGTAGCAGTGAAATACCTCGGTAATTGTTGACGTCTGCTCGGTCGCCCTTGTTGTGTAGAGGGTGTATTAGGGGGCACTTTCAATCGGAAGGTAAATTTTCCGAAATCCACACTTCTCTATTGATACCTGTGAGCTCTTCGAGTGACTTTGAACCGAAAGTGTATAGAAGTTAAGCAACTATGTTGTCCTCTCCTGCTGCTTTGTTAATTTTAAGGTGTTTGACAATTTCTTCTTTAGAGGGTGGTGACGAGCTTATGTTGGTGTGTGTAGGTTCATGAGCGGGAATCTTTCTGTGGGTTCTGGGCAGTTAAGTAAATTGGAGAAATAAATCACCAGTTCTTTGCAGTTTTCTTGTTTGGTAAGAGCTAGTCTCCCGTCTCGTTTTCTAAAACATAATTTTTGTGGTGTGTATCCCTGAATTCTATTTGCGAATGTTCTGTAGAAGTCTCTGGTGTTATAATTTCTGAAATCAGTTTTTTTAGGATGTTTCCTCAAAAATGTTGACATAACTTTTAGGTTGAATTGTTGGCAGAGCTCGACTACTTGCCTACTGTTTGTGTTTGTGAATTTGTGAGACGGGTAGTTGCTTATGATATTTCTCTGTTCCCTTTCTCTGCCCAATTGCGCATTAAAGTCTCCTAAGAGTATTATGGTGTCCTCTATGGGAATATTGCCTATGATCTTCTCTAGTTAAGACCAGAATTTTTCCATTTCCTTTTGGTTCTTTTTATTGGTTATGTTTGTGGGTGTGTAAGCAATGACAAGGGTGTAATTTTTGTTCGCAAATTATAGACATGCAGTCATATGTGTTGTTTATGGGAGTGACTTCCTTGAAAGAGTTAACCGTTTTGTGCACAATTATCGCCATGCCCAGCAGGGGCGCTCCTTTAGAGAATCGGCTATCAGTTTTGCTCTTAAAATACGGTAGTTGCCGTAACTCTTCGTCTGTAAATCTTGTTTCTTGAAGAGCAATTAGTATAAATTTCTGCTTATCAAGTTCTGTAATAAAGTTGAGCAATTTTCCAATTTGAATGAGTGTGTTGACATTAAATGTACCAATTAATGTTAGCGTTTTTGAGGGTGGTTTGTCAGAGAGTTGTGACTTCTTTCGAATTCGTGGATGACCGGGTTCCCCAGAATCCGAACGCCCGGTCGCCGTCTGTCGACGGGTGAACTGATAACCACCTGGGGTAATGTTGATGTTGCTATTACGAACAGTAGAGCTTGTCATCTACGATGTATCCAGCTAGGCTTGTTGTATAGAACCAGGGATTGTTAGTTCGTGGAGTAGTTTGCTGCAACCCCACCCACTGGATGAACAGACGCTGACCAGGTTGTCTGTGGTCTCCACAACAGACGTCTACTTGGATTTTCTTTGCTAGTTTTGGTCTACCCTGAGTATTCTATTTCCTTAGTACCCACCATATCTGGTGAGCATTCGGATGGGAGACTAGCAACTCCCCACAGAATTGAAAAAATACATATTTTCCAAATATTTTTTTCTTTTAATATGATTTATGGTTTGAAAGAGCTCACAAAATCTACAAATATGCAACTAAATATATCATTTACAACAATAATTGCAATTTTAAAGCAAATTCCCTTTAAATTAAAAACAGAATAATTATTAATCATTATTTATGAAAATTTAACTCACTTGGATAGATCCCGATGTATTCACGTTCAATAAATGAAATATTANACTTGGATAGATCCCGATGTATTCACGTTCAATAAATGAAATATTAAGTATCATTTACGAGATTATTTTTATTTTAAACTAATTATTCTTGTATTTATTTTTAAATAATTATGCATTTTCAAAGGAAATATCGGCATTTAGGGAAATACAGATCAACTGTACTGCAATTTCGTAAGAAACGTTCGTTGTACTACATGTATGCCACAAGCAAAACCACTTGCGCAGAACTGTTAGTTCAAGAGGTTACAACCGCTGAAGAAAATTCTTACATTGGAGTTTTTTTCTGTGTTCTAAACGACATAAATGGCATCTTGGGGACTCCATTCGTTATGATTTCATTGAGTTTCGTTATCAAATTAGGCGATTCAATTCTGAAGTATAAATTTCGGATTAGAGAGAAAATGAGTTTTCAGTGTTGGGACAAATTATCTATAACATGAATAACATTCATACAGTTCTGATAAATGCGAAAAAACGAAAATTGTATATAAACATTTTATACATTATTTTTTTAATTTTTTTCCTATTATTTCTTATCGTCGAACGTACATAAAACATCTTGGTTGTATTTCTCACTATAGCGATATTTATCTATGTATTTTTCTTTACTTATCAAAATGAACTTTAATAAATACTTGTAGTCCTGTCATTTTAACATAAATATATGATTAATGCAGTGGTTTCAGCATAACTAAAATCTTTCGTCTTGTAAAGTTTGCCCTAATCCAACAGTTCAAACAACCGAAAGCAATGGAATATGTTGTTCACTGTGTGACGCTAATTGCTCATGAATATGCAAATTTCCATGCAGCAGGAATATAAAATATGTTGCAATATGACCACCATATAAATACTGTTTAGCTATCTTTAGACGCACCGTGAAGCAAATTTTTAAACTATAGAGTTTGAGATATCTCACCGTTTTTATCCATTTATTCTCATGTGATAGTCCCCCGAGGTCATGGATTATAAATTGTAAATTTGTTGACTCAATTATCCGATAAAAAACACGAAAGTACGTACAATTACGTCAAAAATATTGAATATAACAAGTATATCCAAAGTTTTTCACCAATACGCCACATTATCATCTAGTTTTTCTAATTTAGCTTAATTTACTTTCTTTCAATGTTACTGCTCTGCTGATTACTAGCTTTAACAGACACAGTGTACACATCTTTTGAATAAGTCATTGTAGCTTTCCAACTTACAACAGTATAACACCAAATGTGTCACAGTAAGTACAAAAAGATCAGGTAGATTTTCGTAATATTGATTTGTTTTGATTTTTATATGTATAAGGGGCAGTCAAATGAAAACCGATCACTCGCTACAACGACCATTGAATGGTGTTATTCAAAAGTAATTACCAAAAGCGTTGATACATTTATCCCACTGGGAGACGAGTCGATCAATTCCAGTTTGGTGGTAGGTCGCTGACGGATCCACAACCGCACCCATTCTCGCACTTCCTGGTCCGAATGAAACCGACGTCCACGAATGTCTTTCTTTTGGTCGCCAAAGATGTGAAAATCACAAGGTGAATGATCCGGGCTGTACGGAGGATGTTGAAGTGTTTCCCAATCAAATCGCTTAAGCGTAGCGTTCGTCAGATTGGCAGTACGGGAGCGAAAATTATCATGCAACAGGATGATACCGTCCGACAGCATTCCTGGGCGCTTTGACTTTATGGCGCGTCACAGTTTCTGCAAAGTGTGTGCATAGCGTGCGTAGATTGTGGTTCCACGCTCGAGGATGTCGACAAGTAGAGGGCCCCTGCTGTCAAAGAAGAAGGTTATCATGACTTTATCGGTACTTGTGTGAACAGCTTTGGATCTCTTTGGCGGGGGAGAATTGGGATGTTTCCATTGTGTGATTTGCCATGTGCTCTCGGGCTCGAAATGGTGGCACCATATTTCGTTCCCTGTGACGATACGGGACAGAAACGCGTACTCTTTCTCATGGTACTGTTGCAGATGACTCAGACACGATGCCATTCTGTCAATATTATGTCCCATCGTCAGTTGATGCGGAATCCACTGCGCGAAAAGTTTGTTGAAAACCAAGTGATCTTTGATAATGGCATGCATGGAGCCATGGTTAATGCCGACCTGAACACGAATTTCTTCATCCGTGATTAGTCGGTTTTCCCGGATAAAAATATCAATCTGCCCTATCACATCAGGGGTAATGGCTCGACGGACCTGCCCTGGGCACGCATCGTCTTGCAGTGATGCACGCCCTTCTTGAAATCTCCTATGCCACTCGTACACACACGTCAGGGACATGTAATGTTCACCATACACAGCAGATATGCGACGATGAATTTAGCGTATTCCAGCACTCTCAGCCGCCACAAAACGAACCACGCCTCTCTGACCTTCTTTGCTTTACTCCAGGTCTACATTCTTTTTAGGGGCTTTAAGTGCTGTCAACAGCAAGGTCATTAGAGTCCAGGTCTAAGCTGGACGAACACACTAGGCCAGTCCGCGCACCAACAAGGACAAAATGTTCCCCATAGATAATTCACTATTGAGAAGTACTATTTACTTTATAGAAGTTTTACTATCATCTAGTACAGTCATTTTTACCACAAAATAAAACATATAAAAGGGTCATTCCATACGAAACTGTAAAAAATAAGCTACTCGAACATTCTGGAAAGAAATTCATATTTTTCTTGTTTTTTTTCTTATCATTCGGCAGTTTACTTTAATTAAAACTGTTTACAGAATATTGTATTTACTTTCCGGCTCATATCTTATGAACTATATATCCAATAACACTCGAACGAAATTAATCCCGAAAAACATGTTTTGTATAATTATTGATCAGTGTATTTTTTGTCTCTATTTTACTTCTGTAAGTAAAGTTCATCTAAATTTAGATATGAAAATCGAGAAAATTTCACTTATAATTTTTTTTCTGAAAAAATGGCGCTATATACAGCTTCATATTTTTGTAGATGTATATATATATATATATATATTAGTAGCATTCACCAAATAAAAACCTACGTTCTTACTTTTATCCTTCTTTTATAATTTTTTTCAAAAAGTTGCCAAATACCTTAAATATCTCTGATGGGGCTGACTATAAAATTCTCAAAATGACTCATTTCTCTGTTTCGTATGAGGCTTATGAGAATACTAAAACAGAATTATGTACATTGAGGTAGTAGAAAAGTTACAGTACCTCAAATATGAAGAAAAACGCAACTAAACGAAAAAATGGGTTTGATGGGTTTCATTTCCGTGGTATTTCATGCTCATATTGAGTTTTTTGAGTTGACAAAATTTTTTTTTCCATATTTATCATAAAAATATTTTAATGTCTTATTTACGTCATGAACGTTATAACTAAAGACATTATTACTATACGGCACCGAAATGAATGACGAGTTAAATTCGACAGCAATTATTAACAGACCATAAGTATAAGAAAGTGAATCGTAAATAACGTATACATTAAAATGTTCATAATACTAGTTATTTAATTCATTTAGTTGTTAAATTATTTATAATTGTAATGCCATTTTGTTTGAATTCATCTAGCAATTATCTCGCTTGACTGAAAGAAAATCTTTCTTGTGATTACACATGTTGACAGTTTTATTCTTTTTTGTGTTTGACTGGATGAGCCAACAGAGAAATAGGTCACTTTTGTTACATTAGGTTCAATTTCCTTGATGTCTTAGCTAAGGCAGGTTTGAATGAATGAAATGATGGCGGCTATGAAGTGTTTATTGTTATTATTTAAAATAAATGTTTGAAGTCTCACTATATTTGTCCATACCTTTGTATTTGTTTATTTACATGTTTTGCCATGCAAAGTTGATATTATTCAAATTTTGGCCAAACCGCAAAAGTTGTTCTTTGAAGAGTATGGTTTCTGAAAGAAATACTCTTTCTCCTTTCGGAAGCTTTGGTGCATAAATGGCGGCTTTGATCAATTTCAAGTTCTCTGGCAATAATTTATTACATTTTATCTCCCATTATGAATTACACTTAAAATTTACGCATATGTAGGACATAGTTTTAAAAAATATTTCAAATAATGTTCATTAATTTATGGACATAATGATTTGATAGAAGCAAATTGGGAATTAGTATTTGCTGATATACCTTACATCAAGTACATATTTTTCATGTAATAACTCACAGTCCTGGTTTGCAGGAGAATCAGGAGAAGGATATTCCGAACAAATGATCTCAGAAAAGAGAAGTGTAAAAAAAGGAAGTACACAAATGTTTGATAAAAGGTGGTAGACGTGACATTTCGTGGCATGTGTTCCTTTCCCGTGTGAGACGTGAGCTGAAAGAGGTTTCGTTCCAGGGGACAACTACCTGTGGATCGCCACGCAGAGTGTGTTGGGCAGCCAGTCGGAGGCACCCCCCGAGCTGCCCGTGGGGATGCTGGGTAAGCATCGGTCGAGCGGCGCGCTCTCCCGCTTCACTGCGCTCGTGTCTCCCCTCTCCTCTGTCAGCGATGAACGATTCCACAAAAAGCTCCGTGCATAGGAATCCATAATTTAAAGAGGCGCTATCTAAGAATCGATAAATGATAGAAAAAACGGGAATAATAACGAACGAATCCATACCTATCAAAAACCAGTTTCACCTCCAAAAATGGATGAAAAAGCAATGCAAACAACATAATCCATTTTGAACATATGGGTGTTTTTTGGAATGTTTTTGAAATGTTTACTTACGCATTTGAGTTTTTGAGTAATTGTTTGTAATTAACAAAACATCTACGCATCTTTAAAACTCTGATTGCCTTAATAGGGTCATGTTCAGGCAGAAGAAATATATTAAATCATATTTCACATTATTTTTCAAATTACATGCTTTTACTACTTTTTCAATCCATGTAGTTTTTTCTGATGGGTGGGAGCTGTTGGAGAAATAGTTTTAAATTTGGGGAAAGGTAGTTCAATAATATAAATCAGTAATAATAAAAATATTTTTAAAAAAATACATTTTACTATCAAAAGCCAAAATCTATCGTGCAATCTGAAAATCATGTCACCTATTCAGTTTACACTTCATATCTCAACAACTTCATCTTCCTTTGCAGACAATGTTTTCTTTGGTAGAAGAGGACTGATACGCAAACATATACTAGTATGCTCTGAAAATGAATTTACTCTAATATTCAATTTATACAAGTTTCGAATCGCATCAAACCTGTAATCTGCTTCCTTGAAATTCTTTTTTAATTATGAAGTATTCTCCTGCTTCTATTTTCAGTTGAATTTCATTAGTGATTTTTAGTTAAAAGTTTTCGATTTTTCAAAAATATTATATTGCAAATTTCGCGGATATTTTGTCTTGTTTTTATGCTCTCACCATTCCAAATATTTGACTCTTGTGCTCATGATAACATAAGATTGAATTAGGGCCAAGAACGTACCAGCCAGTCGTTGAAGCTATTATTTCACTGGAAGTAGCCAGTTGTAAGAACGTTGCAAAATAAAACTTCTGGGAGAGAGGTAATGGAGTCTGAATCTTTAAAAGAACTGATGGGCTACTTTACTTGTCCTTTCTTTACCTCGTCTTGTGACGTTCCATATAAGCACCCTTAAGTTCACATAAAAAGTGACAGTTACGGTAGGAAAATATAATAGTGAAATGCTTTCGCTCACTTAGTAAAGAATAAAAGGAGTAGCTCTCGTATCTAAAAGAAGTATCACGAAAAACTACACGCTCTCATGAAAAAACTCCACATTTTATCATTATGTTTCCGCGTCATCTCCGTGGACCAAATGACGGAATGAATCACATTTTCATTTAAATGGACATGCGACTAGCACCTGCGTCTGATTTTCGAGGTTCCCAGTTTCACACTTTGTGTTATTCTTGTATTTTTATTATTTTATCTAATAACTCTCATAGGACTCAAGATTTTTCTACTTAACTCACAGTTTTGAAAACAGTGAACGCTTATTCTTTATTTTGTACCCGGAAGACAAATTTAATATTCCTTTGCGTGGTTCATTGTAAACTAATTGAATCGGTATATCATCTTTGCTTCCACAACTTGCATCCTTTTAACCAAAACTATCCGTAACCCTTGATTTTAGTCTACTTTTGTGTAATTTCCTTCCTCAGTGGCTTCAGTGAAAACCAAAAAAATAAAGGAATCCCCTCTCATATATTTAAAATTAANAATTTTAAATTAAATTGTAAAAATCATGTTATTGCACTTTACTAGCATTTTTATGATTGTGTCGCTTAGTATATTATTTTTAATGAGTTCAATATGTTTTTGCGTTTGTTATTCAACACTTCCATTAATTTCCAATTTTACTATTAAATATTAAATATAAATGATAAAATTATTATAGATCTTTACTTCTTTTCTAAAACTGAGCCATGTAATTCTTTAAATAGATTTATTAAGTTTTCTTAAGGGCAGCAATCCATTCTTGATGTATGGTATCTCCAATAATCAATGAAATTGCTTAAAAATATTGTTTTAATAGTTCATTCTCTCTTAAATATAAAAAATTTATTTTAGTCATAAAATTTTCTCACATATAAAACATTAATATGGATTCGAGCAAAACTTGCAACCCACGGATAGAAATAAATCCTACACTCTTTATTTTTTCCTTAATTTTTCTACCTCATGTTTTTGTCGTATATAATTATATTTAAAAATAAGAACTGTATTTTATTTACAAAAGTTACAACCAATATCCTTGAAAGTCAATAAATGTAAAACTTCCTGATCATTTTAAATGTGTTCTCTTTATGTACAATAAGAAATTAACATTAAATCATTACTTCATCAACAAATAATTACATGTTCGGATTAAAAGAAGACTGCTTTTTACACGTCTGTTAATTTACATAAATAACCCTCAATATAAACGAAGTATCGCTATTATACTTATTCTATAAGTCGTAATAGTATGGTGTAGTTTTTTAATAATAGCACAAGTACTTTTATCTTCATGTTGAATTGAGTTCATTTCAGTTTTTATCAATTCATCAATCGACATTTCAGAAGGAAAATGGAAAATATTGTATAACTTTTTTTATGGTTGCAAAGTCAACTAACATAAAACAATAGTTGAGATGAAATTTATTGGAGAAGCTTTGCCTTTTCTGGTAGCTTACTGTGAGAGCGGGCAAAAATTATCTTGCATCGCCGATGCGATAAATATTCTTAATTTGCATGAGAAATTTATTGTTCATATATAAATATTTATATGTATGGCGTTTAAATATGTGATACTCATAGTGAAATGACGACGATTGTGTTAAAACAATTCATTTCAAAGTCTTATTTCTTTCTGTCTAACATATTGTTACAATACTGGAAAAGTTTCAAATAAAATGAATCGTAATATTACGTATTTCGTAATTGACGTAATTATTCAAAAGTTTGTGGTGTGTATGATGATATAATCTGGTGAACGGGTAATATACCATTTATTTTGAGAGTACCTAGTTGAAAACTACCTGGTTCCTAGATACGAATATATCATTGTTATTCTTTTTAACGAACCCCGACGTTATCGCTGTATTACCCCACGGTGCTTGTGTCTAACTTGTCGCGATCAAATGACTGGTTATGTTATATCATCGAATAAAATTGCAACCTAACTACAGAATGAGAACACCCCTACTCACGAAAACCCTTACACGTCTAGTTTTAAATTGTCCATCCGTCAGAACTGCTGTTATGCATGTAATTATCAATTCACAGATCATTAATGAACTATATTAATCGAATCTAGATTAACAAAAAGGGCAAGGTCAAGAATAATTTTTGCCCGTTATCATTAATTTCTCTTCGTGTGTAGATTAAAAAATATTCAACTAATAGGGATATTTCGCAATTCATCAGTTGTTCCAAAGTTGAAACTCATTCATGTTCTTATAAGAGCAAGAATATGTTGTTTTGAAGGAAAAATATCTCTAGAGAGAAAATAAAATATTTCCGAGAATGTGATGGGTGTGAACATTATTCTAAATACAAGAGAGGAATGTTATTTCAAAGAGTACAACCACGGTTCTCCTTGTTGGGTTGAATCGAACAACAAAATCTAGCACAAAACGATTGAGTATATCCATAAACTATCCCATACATAATCCCGACATTTATCGTCTAATGGCTAAGAACTAGCGACCAAGAACTAGCGACCAATATGGAATATTTAAAATAATATTTCCCATGTTAAAACATCATTCTCATTAGGTGAAAAATTAATGACTTCCAGCTTCATTGCTTGACAAAAGTGGTTAATTATAATCTTTTTCATTTTTTATAAGGGTACTTACTCTCAACCACTACAACCAAAAGATTAGACAAAATCGCGTCGTGACTAAGGTACCCGCATATGTCATTACAAGTCGTAAAAAGCGTAAACCGAATCAAATCATTTCTTAAATATTGGAATGAGAATGATCCTCTTCAGGATAATTCATAAACTGCTCATCCAAATGGGCAGACCAAAAATTCGAGATGAACACATTGGTAAAATACACCTGCAGTCAGAGTAGGAGGTCCCGGATGCGAGTCTCGGTGCGTTGGAATTTTCACTTTTCCGTAGACAATACAAACTTTCCTCCTTGAGTAGGTACTTGAGAGTTAATAACATTGGTAGAAGTCCTAAAACATCGGAAATAATCACAGCAACATTTCATTTACGGGTAAACCAGCAAATGCAGAGTGCTGTAAAGTAGGGAATATTTTCAAAGAAATTTTTCACTACTATGTGAATGCTTTTCCAATAGTTTTCCTTTTTTACTTGAAAAATGTGAGAATATTTTGTTCGCTGACACGTATAGAAGGTCGTAAATGTGACCGTGGTATGAGACATGACAGGTTTCAAGTTGTGGTATGAAATTCATTATCATTAGTGTCAATCCGCGAGGTGATTGCTGGAAGTCATTTTTCCCCGTCCATCATCGAAGACAGCCACATCTCTTGGCAGCGACAAGGGTTCTCAACATTAGAAAAACTGGGTTCCTTCTTTTCTCCAAACCATGAAGTACCTTTATCGTCTTCAATTCAGATTTAACCATCACCCTTCATAACTCACTTCTCAGGGAAATTGTAGCCAAAAGACCCAAATAGTTCATCTTCTATTTCGAGATATCTTATGCTAATCTGTGATTTCATTTTCTCGAAACTATTTTGATATCGTTTAATATTTTCCTCATTGATGTNTCCTCGTGGTCACGTAAAAGATCCCTGTCTCTTATACACATCTTATATATATTAAACGATACGTTTTCGGATACTCTCCCAAAAACAGTAAATGTTTTTGAATCTAATTTTAATTTTTCTTTTTCATGTACGCAAGTAAATAGAAAATTGCATCGTGCTCTTTATTCGGAGAAACCGGACTGATACTTGTATTTGCGTTCTACTTTCACAGTACTTCTTCTTCTCCTCCTCCTTTTCCTTCTTCTTCTCCTCCTTTTCCTTCTTCTTCTCCTCCTCCTCCTTCTTCTCCTCCTCCTTCTTTTCCTTCTTCTCCTATTTTTCTTCTTCTTCCTTCACCAAAGTCAACAACACTTTCGCAAGTATCGTTTCATCTTCAACTATCGTTTGGTCTACCATCCATTCCAGATTCACCTCTCCCATTGTTGAGTCCTATTTCACAGCATTCTTCCACCCTAATCTCTTCATCCCTAATGGTGCACAAGGTTGAGTTTTTGTATGGCCAAGATAATGTAAGAAATAGGGATTCCAATAAGAGGAGAATCCAGCAACACTAAATGGAAAGGAGTCAAATACATAATATGACGGTATTAATTGAAATTTATTTAAAACTAGTTTCCATATACAGCTGCCTCATTAAGACTTATACAATTAACAATTTCAGAGAAATGTTTTGATGGCATCATACGAAAAGATACTTAAATATTTTATACGACCTAGAGGAGTGTATAGTTAACTATCAATAATAATAATGGTAATAAAAATATATCGAAGTATTTTTATTGCCCATCTTAGATAATGGAGACGGATGAATTTATTTTTCATCGTCAATATAAGCTCCTTAACATGGTTTCATGTGTGTAACTGATGTGTAGTAGTACTATCAGCACGAACAGTATTACTTGTAAAACGTAACGTACAGAGTAAAAATTGAATCATACTCTTTGTTTCTCAATCCCTGCTTCCTTAGTTAAAATCCTGAAGTTCAAAAAATGGGTTCATAAACACTTTCAATTACGCCATGTTTTGTCCGGCTTCAGGGAATTTCTGTCTCACTGAACGCTGTGTCCCTGTTTTGTCGTTCACAAACCAATTATTACTTTGAGACATAATTAAATTGAACATAAATACGGCCGCTGCTACCGGCTGCTTTTCATGCCGGAAGATGAAAGCTCGCCGCCACTGAAGCGCGACTTCGGGGAGTTGGTCGAGGGTGGGAGGGGAAGAACGGGGTGCTGTAAAAAGGGATTCTCAAGGGACGAAGGGAAAGCACAGCAACACGCGACACTAATACACAGCGAGGTTAGCAAAATGATTAAATCCTTCCACTAGAAATACAGAAACGTTGCATTACACTTGCCTAAGGTGTTGCTTAATTAGTTTTTTGTTAACAATTATAAGATGTAAGTACTTGAATTATGCGCAAAATCTAGGCTATTTATGTCGGATATGTTATATAACCATTGTGCTATAAATGGTAGGAGCAATTTACTCATTTCGTTATTTTTAAATTCATACTTGGTCATCACTCCATGAATTATTTACGTCTATTCTCTGTAACGTGGAATTCAGAGTTGTATTAAGCATATGGAAACGAAACAGATGGTTTCAAATTTTCTTTGACGTTCTTCATTTATTATTATTGTTTTTTGAGAAATTAAATATTAAATTTAGGAAAATCTTCCACACCTAAAAAGTGAAATAACGTATATAAACATGTAATACGTTACTTTTGTGCAATTCCAGTTGCCAAACACATCTCGGGCTGACCTTGTATACATACAACACAATTACTTTGGCAATTGTGTCCCTATCACATTATTTCCCATCAATGAGGGTAATCCCAGAGGATGTGCTTTATTCAGAATGAATGAAATACACATACTGTTCAATGCAATGACAGTGACAGAAATTTGAAAAGCAAAAGACAATAACGACTACCAGGACAGTGAAGAAAAGCATGGATGAAAAGGTCTCACAATGTTGTTTCTGTTCGGCCAACTTGTTATTCTGCTTGATAACCCGGGAGTAATTTGTTCTTGCCAAAATGAACAAAACATACTCCATGCAGAATAATTATCGATATGTTAATCTCCATCACCATAAAATATATTTTAGCAGCTTCTAGCTACGATCTCTAAGAAAAACAGAAAAAATATGATCTTTTAATATTGGAAAAGTTTNTACAACACAATTACTTTGGCAATTGTGTCCCTATCACATTATTTCCCATCAATGAGGGTAATCCCAGAGGATGTGCTTTATTCAGAATGAATGAAATACACATACTGTTCAATGCAATGACAGTGACAGAAATTTGAAAAGCAAAAGACAATAACGACTACCAGGACAGTGAAGAAAAGCATGGATGAAAAGGTCTCACAATGTTGTTTCTGTTCGGCCAACTTGTTATTCTGCTTGATAACCCGGGAGTAATTTGTTCTTGCCAAAATGAACAAAACATACTCCATGCAGAATAATTATCGAAAAGTTAATCTCCATCACCATAAAATATATTTTAGCAGCTTCTAGCTACGATCTCTAAGAAAAACAGAAAAAATATGATCTTTTAATATTGGAAAGGTTCGACATTCACTATGGTACTGCAGAAAAGTTTTTTGTAAATTCTACGTTAATGTGAACAAAGCGCAGTATTGATTATTTGAGTGGTGTAATAATATATGGAAATAATTAATGATCAGGATGTTCGATTAATTTAACAACGGAACTTTGGTAAAATTCATCAATCGTTATCTAAAAATAAGATGAAAATAATTTCATATAGTAGAACAAAATGTTTTCCTCGTGGTCACGTAAAAGATCCTGCATTTGAATACGCATCGCCAGGTTGGTCATTTATGCAGAATATATAACAATAATAATCTTATTGCTAAAACAAGTAGTTACGAACTGCGTATGACCACGTGGAGGACAATAAACTAATTTACTCTCCGGATGCAAGCAAGGGACCATCCCATCAACTCCGATCAAGGGCCCTAAAGCAGAGGCAGATTGAAAATTTCAGCACACTCGTTAGATAAAAATAAAATTATTTCGGTACGTGTTGTAATGTTAAAAGAATACCAACAAATTTAATAAAACACCAAAATGTTATTTCATAAGTACGTTTATATTATTATATACTATAGATTATTCGGAAAATATCGTTTATGAATCGTAACTATTAAAACAACTCTAAATTCAAGATTTGTTATTTCTGTAGACGCCACTCCCAGGCAAGAACCTAGAGAGCTTCTATAAAATAATTCACCTCTACTGGAAGGAAAAGCGGAGAAAACTCAGGGTCATGAAAATATAGAAATATAAAATGGAAGAATTAGAAAGGATTTACAAACAAAGCTACGTTCTGAAAATTTACATGATAAATGAAATATTTCCAAACCCACAGAAAAGAGTGAGTGTGTGTCTCTTCAAAGCTTTCGAAATGAACCAGCGTGGTGGGCTGTTCAAACTTACTAGGAAGAGCAATACACGATCATTCCTGAAAATCGGGAATAAAATGAACAGGAAAATGCTCATTATTTTCCATGCAACTTGTAGTACTTTCATTATTTGAGTGAAGTTGTTTTGAACAATGTTAGGATATTGTGTCACATTGTCCTGATCTAGTCGGTTTTCAATATCAAGTTACCACTGATGAATGCGAAAGGGAACATTGTGTGTTATGAATGAAGAAACGTTCCAGATATATTCAGGATGCATGCCAAAAGTAATAAAAATGAGGATTTATTTGCGTCATTCATAGCTTGCAAGGATTTCTACTTTTAATTGACAAAATGTCTGTATTTAAAAATTTGTATGATTTTTAAAAGTTCTTTCAAAAAAAGTTGAATATTTTTGAACTCGTAAGTTAGATTTTGTATAAAATCACTGACAAAGGAAACAGAAGGTCATGCAGTAACCATCCTTCCTGGCATTCTGATTTGGCCTTTCATGCTTTCAAAAAAGCTAAAGGTAATGAAACTCGATAGATGAAAGAAATTGAACCTGCCATAAATTTCTCTTTGCGTCGAAAATTTTAAACACGTTCTTGCTTTAACATGAGCTTATTATAATGTCCACTTCAGTTAGAAGATCAAGAGGCATAGATTACTTGGACATGAATCAGGGGTCAATGATGAATAGGGATGAAACATCTGAAATGGTTCTAACTTTCGAAACTTTAAATGATTCAATAAGATGATTAGTTAGTATTGCTTGTAATGAAATAACAAAGGTAAATGCCGATTATTATTTCAAAGGCACGTACTACATTGAATTTTTGGAGGTTTACTCGTGTGTATTCGTTTCAATTTTCCCACATGTATTATCCACTGAAGTAAATATTTGTTTAGCCGAATCGCAATGTGTATTAATAGAAATAGTTTGAAGTTGTTTTGGGATATATACTGCAATATGAATAAACATAAAGTCTGAAATTTTTGAGGAAACGAATAATTCTAAACGGAAATGTACACATGTGTAAGTTAGATTTTGGAGGTAGGATTTTCTACAGAAATACGTAATATTATTGACAAAAATAACACGCCTCGGAGAATAATCCATTAAGATCGCTTTGTCCCTTGACTTCATTGTAAGTGGAAATTTTTGAATGTTGAACAACCTCATTATTTTAACACTCCAGATCAAAAAATTATCTCGTAATAAAGGGGTATTTTTGTATAAATTAATTAAACATTTATTTGGTTAGTAGAGTTCAAATTTATTATATGTAGAGTTTTTTGATATTTTTATAGTCCGTACAGGGACATAAATCAAACAAAATTTCATTCAAAAATAGCAAGCATAGATAAAACATGAATATAATGTTGCCCTTCAATTTGAGAAATTAATTTCACCGTTTTTACTTATTTCTTTCAGTTCATAATTAATGTATCAAAACGTCTTAAATTCATAATTAATGTATCAAAGTGTTCTGATAAAACTAAAATGTCCTTTTTTGCTTGATTTGTCAATTATTTCAAAGTATTTACTTTATTGAGATTAATTTACATCAAGAATTTTCAAAATGTTAATTTTGAGTCACAAACATTTATTATTAAATAATATAACTTAAAATATACTTCATAACACTATTAAAATATAGTTTATCCTTAAAGACATCTCATCACCAAACTATCTCTACACAATCGTCACCAAAATCTAAATTGAATCTATAATTCTTTTTATATAAGTTACAATAATTTACGTAATATGAGCTTTTGCTTGAATGATCAGAAGTTCATTACCAAAATGATCAAAAGAAACATTACCCCACTTTTTTTTAAATATCTCCAAAATTTTTCTCATTTTATCAGTTCTGTTGTTTTCTGTTCCAAATAATCTATGTAAATGTAATTTCTTATTCACTTATGCTCACTTACTCAATTTAATAATTCAAGAAGAAAAGGATTGAAATCAATCCTGCAGCATTTGGAAAGTGGAATGGAGTGATTTTCTACTTCGGTAGGAGCGCTTGCAGGAACTGAACTAGTGACGTAGGAGGGAATAAAGTGTTATTAATCAAAACATTGAAAAATAAGGCTCAGAAGTACTCTCTTAGTGAAACAGTGGCAACTTTGATTGCTCTTTTCATAGCTCTCCGAGATTTGTGTTTCGAAAAGTATAGAAGTAACTTGCTATCAATGAACAGGTGAGAATAGGGACGAGTGTCACCTGGGGGTAAACAGGTATCTTTACTATGCGACTTAACATAGGTCATAAGCAATTCAATCCACTTTATATTGGCGTTTAAAAGATGCCTTATTATTGTTATTATTTATTTATTTTATCTCAGCTAATGCTGGTATCTTTCTTCCAACCTGGAATAAACCACATTCCTAGGGTTGAATATAATCCATATAGCAGCTACAATACTTTTCTCAGGATATGGGCAGTTCCCAACAGTGCTGTTTTTTTTAATTTCATTTAGATTTATATTTCCTGGTATTTTCTGTATATATTGCTCTATTGTTATATTGATAGTTCCTAATGCCCTTATTACTATTGGTATGATGTCTGTTTTTGTTTTCCACATTCTCTGAATTTCTTTTTTTTAATCTGTGTATTTTTTTCAGCTTCTTTTTGTGAGATGTTCATATCTTTGGGCACTGCAATATCTATTAATCAACATGTTTTGTCTCTATTGTTTCGCACTATAATATCAAGATTCTTAGCAGCTACAGATCCATCAGTCACTACTTGCAGGTTCCAAATGATAGTTGTGTTTTCTTTGGTCGTAACTGGTTGTGGGTTATGTTTATACCATTTATCGGTTACATCTATCTTGTATTCTTTACAGATTCTGTAGTGTTCAATTTTGCAAACATTATCATGGCGGTGTATGTATTAAATTTTTGCCAGTATTGGACAGCCAGAAACTATATTGTCTATTATTTCTTCATACTGTTGGCACAGACGACATTTACTATCTATATTTTCTTTCAAAATGTGTTTCCTATAATATCTTCCTATAATTCCTATAATATCACAGGCATCCTGTGCTGCTACCAGGAGCCTCTCCGTTTCTCCCCTGAGATGACGTGCAGTTAACTAGTTAAATCATTTTTCTTCCATCTTGCGTATTGACTGTCCATGCATAGGTTTACTTCTCCATTTGTCAAAAATTGTGCTTATGATTTTATCCCTGAAATTTGATTGGTTGTCTTCAATTGAGATCACTTTAACTGCTTGTTCTTCTGTTTCTATGGATTTTCTTTATTTTAATGCATTTTTCATAATTTAATTTACATAATTTCTTTGTTGGTCACACTTCTTTAAGAGTCAGAAATAAGGGTCATTGATACTTTGGTAGATATAATTGTGTAGATTTTCAATTGCTGTTGTGTATGTTGTTTCTATCTGTATTAAACTCCGTCCTCCTTCCTTTCTTGGCACGTACAGTCTATCAACATCAGCCTTTGGGTGATGTTGTCCATGTTGAGTTAGCAATTTTCTATCAATTTGCCGGAATTCTTCTTGTCGCCAATTAATTACTACGAAGCTGTATTGCAGAACTTGTACTGCATAAGAATTAGTTGCTGTGAATTTGTTTTTTGCATTCAGACTTGTTTGTTGAATATGTCTAGTTCTGCTAATATATTGTTTTCAACCTGTTTTTCATTTGATTATGATCAATACCATTACTTTCTTCTATTTCCAAATATTTGTATGTGTATCCTGGTTCTAATTGTTTAATGTTTGAAGAAGTGTTAAAATCTGTTTCTGAGGTATTATACAATTTTCTTCGTTTTAAAGTTACTGTTGAGCATTTATCCATTCGAAACTTAATACCAATGTCAACACTCATTACTTTCATTTTTTGTTTGTGTTTCCATCTCTTTCTCGGATTTTGCAAATAATTTTAAATCATCCATGTACGGTAGGTGGTTTATTTTAATTTCTGTTTTGTCGAGAGTATATCCTAATTCATTTGTTTTTAGTTCTCTTGTAAGATGAATGAGGGCAATACACAAGAGTAATGGTGATGGTGCGTCTCCTTGAAAGATGCCATTGCGGATTTCAACATTTTTCGCGATTATATTCGGTAATAGTTGTAATGTTGAATTCCATTGTTCCATATTATTTTCATAGAATGATATTATATTTCCATTTGCTTTTATCATTTTAAGTGATTTGATAATACATAAGATTATTCTGTCGTATGCTTTTTGGTAATCTATCCATGCAATATTTATGTTCTTCTTTTTTTATTTACAGTCTTATGTAATAGCCCTTTATATCAACAGTTGGCTTTTGCAACCCATTGAACTTATCACAAATCCTTTTTTATCTTTGGGCATTATTTGGTACTGCACTAGATGTATCTCAATTCTACTTGCCGTTATAGATGTTAAGTTCTTGTATGTGGTAGGTAGGCAGGTTATTGGTCTATATTTTTTTCCTTTTGAAAACAAGTAAGTCAAACCATCAGTTAGCCATTTGGGCAGGTTTTAGGATTTTCTATTACATCGTTGTATAACTTGGCCAAATAGTGGTGGGCGGATGTTAAATATTTCAACCAGTAGTTAGTGACTTTGTCGATGTGATTTCCAGTTGGACAGTTTACCTTTGCTATTTCTTAATTCTTGTTCAGTAATTGGTGGTAACTCTATGGTTTCTGGAATATCCCTTTCCATTTTCACTGTCTATTTCTCAATCAATTCAGCATATTTATTATATGTAACCTCCCTCTCCCAAATTCCCTTTCAGTAATATCTCATTTCTTCATTTGTGGGGCATTCTTCTAGTCCGTTGCTCTTCTTTTCATTTAGTTTATTTTAGAACTTTTCTTGTTTTTCTTGGAATAGTTTGTTTTGAATAATCTAATTTTTACGATTTTTATATCTATGGATTCTTGTACTTGTAGGTGTGATCCTTTGTTTTAGTTGTTTCTATTAGTGTTTCTTTATCAGTTTCCAGATTTATATTATATTTTCGCTTAATTTGAGTTACTTTCCATGTGTTTTTCTTCTGATTTTCTGGGTCTTCTGAGATGAGGGACAATTCTTTCCGTAGCCTGATAACTTTCTGTTGTAATCCATGTTTCCACACTGGTGTTTTCAACTATTTATGATTTAACTCATGATTTCTGGGCTTATGTTGTGTTATTCTATCTGTGACAACTTTAGCTGTTTCATACATTATTTCATATAATTCTGTTGTGTTGCCTGGTTCAGATTTCTGCATTGTATTATGCATTGCTTGATTTGCTTCTCTATCTGCTTGTTCTACCTTATTATTTTGTGGCAATATATTGAGCCTATCCCTTTTCTTTCCATTAGGATTTGCTTAACTATTTACAGTACTTGTTCTATGTACTCTTCTATTTCATTTTCTTCTTCTTCATTTTCTATTGGTTTGGCTGGTGAACTTTCTGAATGGATTGTCAATTGATGTTTCTCCATTGTCTCTTGATTAACAGTCTTATCAGTTCTGTTTTCGATTGCTTCAGCTATACTTCTCTTGATTTCTTCTATTTTAACTACTGTCAGATTATTATTTTTCATAACATTTCTTCTTTGATTTGCCAACAGTATGGGTATTATAATTGGTCTGCTTTGAGGGTTTCGAACTGGAGATCTCAAAAACACTTGCTTCATTTGTCACCCCACCTCTTTCCAGGAAAAAGTAGCACCAAAGGTTTTCTTTCATTTCCTCTCTACTCCTGGTTTGGCTATTTATTCTAGTCCTCCTTGTTGTATCGTTTGCAGGTTTCTCTTTGATTCCTTGTCCATGTTGATTTGCGTCTCTCTGGTTACAAAGATAACTATTTCTAAGAGAGAGCTGCTCTTGAGTGATTTCATCCCGTGATTGAGCTATTTCATCAGGATGTGCCTCCTGCAAAACCCCAGGACAGGCGGTATGGGTATTAGAAATTTAGGTTTTCTTGTTTCCTCGTTTCATATTCTAGGTAGCTAGGTATTCTATGTCCGCTGCAGCAGTGCCCCGCTTGCCACAATAAGGCTAATTAGAAATGGAGGTCGCCTGGTATTCAGAGGGCATCGTTTGTGAGTGTCTTACCTGCAACCTTTCATTCTTTGAGCACGATAGCTTCCACCTTAGAATTAGGGTTTTATCTTCGATGTTTACTTCTCTAACCTTTTTCAGGTGCAGGGGGAAGGGAGAGAGATTAAAGGAAATACTTAGGACGGGTACCAGGAACCTCGGAACTACTTGATCCACCCGTTGGATCCTGGGGGAAAACTGGGACGCAAGGGGAAAGACTGGTTAGGAAAGAAAAATTTTAAGGAGTGGACAGCGGTCAGCTGCTCCGATTAGTCGCCTCTTACAATAGGGGGAGATCCCGTGGTGCTATTCTCCAGGTGGTCCCGACACCACACGGGGTTTCTATTATTATTATTATTATTATTATTATTATTATTTCAGTTTGGTGCAAATCAGCTTGCTGTGCGGGACATCGAAGAACAACTTTGTTTTCCATTTATCGAAAGTGAAGTTTCGTCGTTTACTAACAGAGCACGCTGCCTGTAATTTGCCTTACAACAAAGTAGCGAAGTGCCGAAACGAACTGGTGACACTCGTGTAAAACACATGTGCCGTGACCAGGTTGAAATAAATTGTGAATTATCTTATTTGTTGTGTAAATGAAAATTGTCCTATGCTGTTCTACAATCAATTACTGTTACAATATTGAAAATTTGTGCAACGTATATAGCAAATTCAGTGCATTTTTTCCATTCAAACAATGGGAAGTCATCCTGACCTGAAGCATCCAATCGTATCAATTTACTTAAAAAATATATTTTTATTTAATACATTCATTATTTCTTTCTGGTTATTTTTTGTGGAGTTGTAGCTGAATGTCCAGTGTCTAAGTGCTTACTGGTTTCCAATGTGTGAAGTGCGTGTTGTTATATGTTTTTGTACAATTTGGATAAACCTTAACCTAGAATCACAACTGTGATTAATGATCGCAACGCATGATAATAATATTATGATTAAAGATGCAACAGGGTGCATATATGTTTGATGATAATTGCTTATTTGTAAGCTCTGTAATCTAGTACTTTTTATTGTTGGTCTGAAAGAACTATGTGACAAGGTTTAGTACTCTCCAATAAAGAACGGGAAAAAATATAAAAACTTTATTTTGTTACTTTATATCAGGGAAACACGAAAACTACTGCGATCATAGATCCATAAATAGCGACACCTTGCGTAAGATATCTGGGTAATCCTTGATACACTGTCATCAAAACCTTTGACACTGTCAATACATTGTCAGCAAAATTTTAAATCTTTTTTCTATAAGATGAACATTAAAGATGTGGAACATATTCTAAATTATATTCGTCGTACCGTGAGATGTATTGCTTCTGTTCAAGAAAAAATATTTTCGTGTAAACAGAATAATTCTTTCTTATAAACAATTACAATATTCGGAATTGAAGTTTTTAAATACACTCTCACCCGTCCATCGAACCTATACTATTCACTACGTATCGTCTTAGAATAGACTGGTTTGTATTGTCGTTAATCTGAATCGCAGCCTGCTATAGAATGAGTTTATCCTGGATCTACAGGATCGATCCTTGATGTCAAATCGGACGAAATGTGCTACTCGCCATCTCTCCTCCTCATGCCGTTGCCAAGAAATTACGGAGCTTTATGCTCAATGAATCCTAAAAACATAACCATCTGATCTTTTGTAGGACAGTTTGACCTTTTATAGACACTACTTGGTGGATTTACTTTTATTGAATGGATAAAAATGTACGTACTGGATACAGAACACACAGATACATATAAAGAATCTTTGGGAGGACAATATTATTTAAATTATTTCAAATAACACATGTCGCATAGAAAATTATTTCAGACGATTTATTCATATTGTACGAAATTCTCATAGTAAAGTTCTTTTAGTGTTCAATGTGGTTTCCCTAAGGAATGGTGCTCATGAAATAATTGACAAAAGCTGTACGCTCTACTTTGAATGTCTGTATCACAAAATGGAGAATGGCCAGCTTTGAGCATGTTCGTCTATAAAAGTGGATGAATGCTTTAATGGATACCATCGTGAAATTCAACCCTGGATCCCGGACAATGGGGTTTAAGGACGGTGCAATTACGATCTCGGTTGCTGGCTGGAGAGTTGGCTGGGCGGTCACGCAGGGAGTGGGAATGGGGGAGGATACGCACAAAGCCAGAGGCAAGGAGCTGATCCGGAATCAATCACTGGCTGATTTTGCATGATAAGGCTGTCGACGGTGCTCCTGTCTTCCATTCAAAAGGTAGGCAAGAGCTGTTGAAGTGAAATAAAATGGCAGAAAAGTTACTGAATAGGAATACTTTGATGTATGGTTCAGGGAAATGTGTTTCGCAGCCCTTTTAAAATATAGCGGTCGTTAATGTTATTACTACTCAATATGATTAGATCGTTTTTACTCCCAATGAAATAAATGAACATGGTACTAATTGTTTTTTTAATTCTTATTTGTGTCATACGAATAACTCGTTTTCTAATAAAATTAACAAAAAACAATAATAAAATAAAATGAAATCACGAGCAAAACTACTGTTGGATGGATTTATTTTATTTTCATATTAATAACATAACATGTGAAGTTAGTTTCTTTCTGAAAATTAAAAAAAAGTGATTTAATGATAGATCAGTATTTGNCATATTAATAACATAACATGTGAAGTTAGTTTCTTTCTGAAAATTAAAAAAAAGTGATTTAATGATAGATCAGTATTTGTTTCGATATTTTTCAGAGTTGTAAATAACGTTTTAGTTCGTTTAAGTGACAATATACTTACCACCGCAGATCCAAAATTTACAAAATTGAAACTCTTAAATCTCGACAGAAACTGTACTTTCAAGAGATATTAATATATTATAGAATTATCTCAAATCATTTTAGATGTAGCATTTTTATCATATTTCAACAAATTATTGAAAGAAAGTTTGTATCATTATGTGCTGAAGTACCAAGGCAATCCAAAATCTCTTCAGTTTCTTTTCATACTTCACTCTTAGACGCATAAAATATTTACTAACAAAAGTCTATTACACTCTCATAAATAATGCAAATTTGTATTTCATAACCTCATTGAACGTACTGAATATTAGCATAAGTATTAATAAATTGTTTTGGATCAATTTTATTACTATCAAGTATTCTCCTGCAAATTCACTATCTCTAACTTTCATCAATTGTTGTTGCTTATCTGTGAGAGCAATAGGTAAATTAACCTGACGATTTTTTAGAGGATCATGTTTCTTGAGTAACAGAGTGACGAGTGAATGGAACATGACCTATTTACGGGCAATATTTGTTGGGTTAAATTTTTTTCCCATCACGCATTGCAAGCGCCTCGTAGTTAAAATTTCAATCCATTGATGACACACAGGTTTTAGCATTAGTATATGGCCATTCTGATTAATGCCTTACCCTAAATTCTTTCCCATGTACTTCATTATTAAAGGTCCTCCTTATTGGATTATGCACATAACATGCTCGCATAAATCATGTACGCAGCATTAACATATCTCTATCTGCCGTGAGGACACGAGATTGCTATAAACATGAATATCGATGCGCACGTAAGTGCTTCACCGTTTGAAACGCAAATGACCTCAACATGTCTTGTGATGAACCGCAAAATATACTACCTGATTTTCATCGTTGCGTAACGCAGAAATGCCGCCCTTGGCGACATGGTACCTCCGAATAATTCAAATAACAGTTTGATGAATCAATTAAACGTTGATCAAATTATGCTGTACTTATGTTTCGTTGAACTATTTTTTTTTGTTTCTTGAATTTTGTTTTCTTCTCAAAATATTGAGATCTCGGAAGAATAGGAATTTGACATTAATTTCCACCAATGTTTTGGCTAGATTTTTTCAGAACATTTGCAACTTATATTGGGCATCAATTGTCAAATTACGAAACATAGGTACCCTCAACACTACTATAGGCGAATCTGAGTGTGATTCACAGATTTATTGCATCATCATAATTAGCATCCAATCTGAGAAATCTGGAGAATTTAATTAATTCGTTCCTTTATTAATTCTGTTTGGAAGAGCTAGTTTTGGATTAAAAAGAATGAATGTGGATTTTGATTTATTGATTTTGTGGAAAGCAATATTGATATTACAAAAAGCGCGTCGAAACATGTTTGCGAGTTAAATAAAATAATTTAATTCGCACTTTCATTCTCGTCTTGTATTAATTAGGAAAGTGTAATTCGTTCCTTTGTCTAGGGAAAGGATAAAATATTGAACTTAATCAAATGAATAACGGGATACAACTATTTCTCAGCTCAATTTTTAACAGAGTGTTCACAAGGAGGAATGCTGAAGGTTATCCAGAATGATAGGAAATTTGAATATTTGGATTGTTTTCTTCGTGTAAAGTGTTGGTTCTCTAGTATTTCTCAAACCTTTCTCGGAAGTATATGCCGTCAATATCTATGTAGTTAATATGCTTAGACGCCTCTTAATTCTGAGATGTCCCGAAAGAGCTTATTGAAATTGGAATTACCCGTTGGAAGCGCTATCTATGAACAAGTGGTTAAAACTGCAATAATATAGATTCCACGCTTATTGCAAGTTCTGTGAAGTGGTGAGGGGGAGGCCAAACCGTAGGGTTGATATTGTTAGCAGACACTATTCATAAGTTGTTTTTCGTGATCTCAATAGTTTTGTCTAGTATGACTGAGGAAATAGTTTTATTTCTTAACTAAGTAACACGTTTAAACCGCGATTGGAGTTGGAATCATGAAAGAAATGCGATAATAATGCAATCAGTTTTTCTATTTATAAATCTTTTAATGATCTACTTGTGTTGCACAAGTTACGATTACGGTATTGGCTACGACGAACAGGGATAATTAGTATTGATGACAAGACAATAAAACGAGAAGAAATAGGAACAAAAGGGACGAGTTACTTAACGCTTGGTAAATACGTTGGACAAATAAAACCAAAGGACGAAATGTGTATGTGTATATAAAGGCCGTAACGTATGCAGAAAGAAACAAAAAGTGGTTTCACTCTAGGAAAGACGTAATAGAAATATTAATAGGACGTGGCAATTTCGCTTGCAATGTACATGGAATAGGAAAGCAAAGCAGTGACATGTTTATACGGGCAAGGTTCACAAGACAGGGACCGGACGTGGACGTGTGACCTTTGTAGCGACGAGAGGCAGATTTTGATGGAGCAGCTGAAACGCGAAGGAGTAGGGCATATGGAAAGTGGAGAAGATTTCAGCGAAGACGAGGTCTGTAATATTTTCAGAGTGTGAGGGGCAGATGTGTGCACTACTGGACGTAATGAAAGAGAAAGGAACTTAATTCCGGGAAGAAGAAGGCAGCACCTGCTTCCCCGTGGGTGGGGTGGGGGATGTGGGAACGACGACACACGTGGCGCGTGACTTAGGTGCCGTCTCACAATTGACTGAAGAAAACAAGCTCAATATACAGTGGTTCAATATATTGCCTTTCGCATTGAATAATAGTTTACTTCTTTTGAGACGTTTTGTAGCATACAAAAATACAATGGTTATGTTTCTAAAAGGTTAGATATTAGAATGCTGAACATAACTGTAGTTGTACTGATACTCAAGAGTTATTTTGTTTCAGATGTTTAATTTGTGAGATGTAAACCAATATAAAAATCCGTATAAAGACACAGTTTTAGATACGGAGAGAAATAACAATAAAAATATGTTCAGTGAATATTCTAATTAATACCGAGTTCTACGCTCTATAATGTGATAATATTCTGCTTAATTTCTTAATGAGTTTTCTTGATACTTTCTTCATTACTTTCAATAACACATACTTTCAAGAGTTACAACAAAAACGATCTATAATTACGCATTCAAGAAATATCAAAATGAAAATCGATGGTAAATTCAAGTGTCAGCCACAAATCTTTAGTAATATAAAATGAGAAAATTGCATAAACCTAAATGCATATGAAGGCATTTATTTGATTGTGAACACTGTTATTGATGTGAAATATGGGTTCAGATACACCACGTCAGGTAGGGAAATATCTTGAAGAATGTTTCTGCAGGGTTTTTCTTGCTTTCCTCCGCTACTACTGAAAAAGTACCTCTTATGAATGCAAATTTTCGATAACCGAACCAGAGGCTAAATCCTTTAAATGTATCATCTTTCTCTGCTTGATTTATGGAGTGTGGAAGAAAACATTTTCACGAGAGTTCTGATTCAATTTTTTATGGAACTGAAGACGTCGATATCACAAACCTATTATCGAAAGCCTTTGGTATTACAAAAACCAGTCACATTCACGAATACTAAAGGAGAACTATTACAATTCTCAGAAAGAATCAAGTGACTGCAAATTATGTGCATTAAATTATTTCACCTTTTGGTAGATTTCATAATTTTTTAGTTTGTCTTTAGAACAGAACCATTCAATTCCTTTTATTTCTAATCATATATGATGATCTTACACAATAATTGTTGAACTAGAGAATTGGGATTTTAATTTTCTTTTCACTATATATCGGTCATCTCTGTAATCTAAGTTCAATGTTATTTTTATCTGCTTGTTTCTGGTCACTTTCTTAAACGAATAGAAAATTTCTTTGAGTAGTTTCCAGGGAATGAGATAACTTTATTTAATTGTGGAGCTTCCACTTTATTTTGCAAGAGAATTATAAACACTTTTTGTGTGCAAATATATTAAACCTGTACCGCATTCTCTTAATTTCTGAATTGCCAATTTTCGCAATATATGAGAATTATTGCTCTATTTCTTTCACAATTAAAAGAGCACCGAGCCATTGGAAGCCCTAAAATACTATTTTATGTAATAGAAATTTCATTCTTTTTTGAATCTGTAAATTCTTGAAGCGATTAACTTTCCCAAAGCTCCGTTTTCAATGCGCGTTTCCTGAAAGTCAGTAAGTACGTAACCGGTAACCAATTGTGGACTTTCGAAAGGCAACAACTGGAGTCCATAGAAGTTTGGGCGTTTCTTTCTATCGACGTGTTCTTTGAAACGCATATCGGACCGTCTGTGACCGAGTTAACAAGATACTTTAAGGTTCGTGTTTGTATGCAAATACGTGCCAACGGCCTTATTGCAGGCTGTCTGGCCGCTGTCCTAGATGTGCAGAAAGCCCCTCCTCACCTTCGGTGCCTTTGTCGACGTCTATGCACCCAGAGAACGCATACAGACGCCTCCATTGAGCCCAATCCTCCTGTCTGATCGATGCACTGTTTCAGTCGAATATGGCTCGAGGCGGGATTATGTTCCCAAACGTAACTCTTATATATCTTTTATCATAAAGAATGGATTATACCGATTTAAGACTTCTAAAATCGTTCTCGCTGTCCTTTTTAATTTTATTGTAATTATTTATTAATTATCTACCACATTATTGAATCCTATACATGATAACATTATATTCATTATAACATATTGGATTTTGGTTATTGAAAATTGGTCGAAATAAACATAACTTCGACGTTCTGAAAATTTTCATCATCAAGGCTGTATACAAGTTAATAAACACATCTACATTCACACCAACTTACTTGAACAGTTCGAATACCTGATAGCTTGGTGTCATGGTCAGTGTTTGTGTGTAGTTTTAAGCAGTGACTGGTGATAAATATGTATGATGGTGAGTTTAGATGTGTTGATTGATTTTTAAATAACACTGATGATGAATATTATATTATAAATTATAATATATCTTTTATAATATATTATAATATAAATGAATATATATTATATATTTTCTAACCATCGACTAGTGAAAAATAGTGGTTGTGTTATTTGGGACCCATTAACAATCACCTGTATTCAATACATTGTTAATTAATATTATTTAATGAACACAGAATAGTAAGGGCATTTATTTTCATAAAATTTTGAAAAATTTACTTACCAGGTTTTCGAAATTTACGACTGAAACGCGTATTTAGCATTGTGGTAATAATTACTAGTGCCCCAGCTATAACTTGTGGGTTCGATTCTGGTGTTTGCTACGAATGATATTGTGATATATTACTTTACAATGTACACCGTACGAGACGATCGTGTTATCTAGCAAGGATCGTACTAACTCCTTTAACATCCTTAACATGGGAAACATACCGAAAGAAGACTTAAATTTTGCTATTTATGATAAGTATAATACAGTACAGGGTAAAGTGTATTCAGAATTCGATGGTTCGTTTAACAAAGTTGATTAATAGTTATTAATCGAAGAAATTTGCTGAGAAAAATGAATTAGGATAACATTGTTCTCAGAAATAGATTTTTTTCTTTAATGAATCATCTTAATTTTCCTTTTCTCAAAGATGAAAACATTACAGTAGATGCTCGAAGATTCCACTGTGAGAAGAGACACATTTCTCCGACTCTCGCATACTTATCTCCATTTAATTGAGCCTAGTAATTTTTGCCCAAGTTTTCGTTCATTGCATTAATAAATACGACATTTTTTGGTACATTTCAAATGCTTTTTAATCTAAAAAACTCAACGTTTCGTCATCAGGTTTGTAAGTAAATCAGGTGAATCTCAATAATAAGTCTCAAGCCTGTTGACGAAACTTTGTTCCTTAAAGACTAAAAAAAATTAAACCTACCAAAATCGAAATGATAGAAATTAATTGATACAGTGTCCATTTATATGTTCGTGTACAATTCTCATTCCCTTTGATATTATCAAATTCAATTAAAAGTGTGTGCACGTAAATGTGAAATTGTTTTAAATTAAAATCATCAAATGTTAAAAATTAAATCTCATCATTATTAATAGAGTAATGTTTTAAATTTCACTTGCATTAGCTTTTTAACAGGGGATGTGTGTTTCATTAACATTTTATTCAGTGCAGAATACATCTTGTCCATACAAGCATTGACTGGGCACTACACAGCTCATGGTTGTGATAGCCTCGCACAAAGATGAATATTCCGTTTCTCATGGATAAGGAGAATTAATGCATTCCACCTCGTCACCACTCCCTTTCTTCCATGTGAATGGGCCCCTTCACTTTGCCTCTTGCCGCTTCCGGGTGGCCATTTCCCTCTGATCCAAGCCAAAGCCTGAGTGAAGCCTCTACCGAAAACTCCGTGATCAGGATGATAGACCTCGTCAACACGACGTTCTCTCAACCTTCTTTCGGCTCAGCCTCTGCTCTAACCGTATCATTCATATGCGACTTCTTCCTTCAATATTGATTATTCAATATTCTGTTACTGAAATCACGAACTTGCAAATACGACAGTTATTTCCAAAATCGTGTATGGTTGCTTTTCCATTAGTTAGTATTGCCGGAAAATTGTATAGTCTTCTGTGTTTATTGACAAGTATTGGAACAAGTGGAATAAACATGAATTCGGCATAAAGTGTTCCTAGCTAAAACCCTCACGATATTACAGCTAAATCACTGATTATCATGCAAATAAATAGTACTCGTACTTGTAATACGTACGTACGTACAATCGGAAGAGCTGGAGTGGCCCCTTGCTTACAGAAAATAAATTAATTTATTGTTTTTTACGTGGTGAAGAGAGTTTTAAAAGTGTTTTGTCCTTACAATAATTATTTTGTAATAGTAACAGATCTCTAGTTATCTCAAAATTGGTGTCGCGAAATGATAAGATTGAAATTATATTGCATTTCAAAAAAATAATTCCTCTCCCATCCGCCAATGACTCCGATTATTGGCAAGAGAAGAGTTTGCGTATTTCCTATTGTTATTGCTATGTCGTTTACATTGAGGTAGACAGGACTGGGTGAATAGAAAGAAAGGTGTGCATATGCATCTCAAAAAACCATACACGCTTGTAAAATACACGAACAAATCAGACCTTGCAACATACTTTACACAGACAATCACGGATGTATCTGTTGATAATATAAAAAAATATATTTTCGTCAATGATCAAATAAGTTCAGTTACATATTTCATACAATAAAAGACAGAACTATTGTGTTCTTAATAAAAAAATATTCCCCTTCCTCTCTTCCCTTTTTCTCAACAAGAGGCAAAGGCTTGACGACATATTTAACATAGTGTTTCGAATAATTCCAATGATGTCTGTAGATTAGGTTTCCGGAAGGGACCATATTCGGGTTCTGGTATCCCCCCTCCAGGTTTTAACGAAATAGAGAAATTATTGTAAATTGTGGGTCAAAAATATGCATTATAGGGCCCAAAATGCACACAAAACTTGAAAAACATTATAAAAGAGATGAAATATATCAAAACTATCATAAAAATATATAACTACCTAGTCTTAAATTATCGAAAGAGACCCCCACGACCCCCCTTAAAACCACCCTTGAATAATTTTCATTTATACTACTCTTCTCCTGACCTACAATATAGTATTAAGTATGTGAAATGTTAACATCCCAACCGGGTAAATTATAAGCAGTGCAACATGATTAAACATCTTTATGTTAAAACTTCTTGCCAAAGATTTCTTGGAAAACCTCTTTGGTTATGCAACTTACAATACACGGCAAAGTGTAGTAATTTCCGAAAACCTCCAAGCTCAAAACACTAGGAGGATTATAATATTTCTGCGATTCCACAAAGAGACAAACAGTAAGAAGATGTAAGGAGCAGTACATGCGATTTTGCGTTCTTCAAGGCTACGTTTTAGTTGTGAAATATTTGCATACTACTGACCACAACATTTATAAACTTAATATTTAAAAAAATCGACTCTTGACTAGATATACAATATCGTATATTCAGTATATAATGCACGGACGCAGATACGAAAATCTATTTAGTATCACGATATTAATGTTTTTCTGCCTCGGGTCGTCCAGTTAGATTTAAAAACTGATTCTTTCCTTTCTTGTATCTGCAATTACGTTTTAGCTCTCTCCGTGCTTTAATGAGAATTCTTTACCGCCTGCTTGATTTGTGTCTGCTCCTGCTTGTGATTCCGCGTCACAGAGACCCTCTATTCCCGCGTCCCCTACTCCCGTTGGGACCCCGCTCGGGGGAGTCCCCGACGAGGCGTTGACATCCCCCTTCCATCCGTCGCTCTGAGCCGCGACCATTTGCAACTTCTTGCACTCTCCACGGCCCACTTGAATGGAGATGTGGCGAAACAAAAGGGTTGGTCGGTCGCTTCGTTGTCCCAGACACTCTTCAGCTTTTCATTGGAAATTGCCTGCGTGAGGATCCATTAAATTTGTCATTTGACGGCGTCGGAGAGGGTGACAAGAAAAAGGACGCAAGAGGACAGCTCGTAAGAAATGTTTTGGGCGGAACTAAGTGAAGATGAAAAGACGCAGAGATCAAACGACGGCAACTTCCATACTTCGTTTGTGGCACGTGCGAAGCCAATAAAAAACTTTTTTGTTGGTTCAAGATAGAGAGATGCAAGAACCTTCAATGAATAAATGTGGAATAATTCCACTGGAGCTTGTACATTGATTATTGCCGCCACTTATCTTTAGTTTCATATATAAAACAGTGGAACAAATTAGTTACGGATTGTATTTAGAATGCTCTGTAGAATGAATGATACTTAAAGCGAGATACTTCATTAACCATTCCAGTATATACATTGTGTAATATTTATGCACTTCCTCAAGTTATCTCCGTTGCCATAATTTTTTTGAAGCGTTTCCATGCACCATATAAATATCTCTATTGCGTCCATACATCGAATAATGAGTTTCGAATTTAGAATTTTTTTAAGCTTATGTGGTAAATTTTTGTTGGTAATGAGTGAATATCTGAACCGGGGTGTTTCGCCATTCCAGTTATCTAATGTAATCGCATGCCAGTGGAAGAGCAGGTCGATAATAATTTTTTTTGTTTTTTTCTGTATGTCTGGGAGTAAATTAAGTAAAGCTTAAGGTACAGAGCAATTTTATGCATTAGCTCCCTTAATTATTTCTCTTTAATTATTTTGAAAAGAAGAAAAGTCTTCATTTCTGAAGCCTCATACCAATCAGAAAACTCGGTTCCTATTTCATTAGATAATTGATTCCCCCGCCCCCCGAATATTTTTTGCACATCAAAAATAACTCTACCACAAAAAAATGACTCGACCTAATAGTTGAGATCTTTAGACTATCGTTATGAATTACGTTGTGTTTCCAATAATTGCTTAGGTCTAAGCAAATATTTTGGAAGAAAAATTTCCCTCCTGTTGCAAGAATTATTTTCAGAAATAATTTTAAGAACAATGTGAAAGGAAAATGTGAAAACATTGTTCTCGATTTTTTTGGAGTCTCAGACTTAAAACCAGAAACAACTATTAAGTTGTATACAACCAGGTAGTAATTCAATTTACTATTTCAATGGAGGGAGATAAAACATGATCAGCGATATTCCACGAATACACTTCAAAGACAAGTTGTCTTTAAGAAATAACTAACATACAACAGAGCACATTTTTATCTTCACCCCACTACCATTTTCCTGTATCAAATAAGTAGGAAACTACTTGACATTTACTCATATATACGTATTATCGTATAACATACTACAAACTGTCGAGTTAAAACTGGATCGTAACTGCCAAACACCTGCGGTAGGAGAGAGCTATTGGCAGTACATATTTTCGTATTAGTTCCACATACCTATTCGGTGTGTGGTTTGTCATGTGTAAATGTCACTGTTCGCCATTCGATATTTACGTATTTAGTAAGCTTGCCTCTATTCACTGTTTGTCATTTATACCTCCCATTCCAAAACAAATATTAATCTATCATGAGGAATATTTTATAACACCAATGCCAAACTGGTTATTTTGTAACATTTGCTCGAGAAGAAAAAAATCATAAGCCAGACAAAATATGTTAAAACACTTTTATCACAAGTAAGGCAACATATGCATGACCCTCATTTTTGAACTTTCGAAAACGTTAGCTCCCATCCCCTATCTTGTTCCAATCGATAAAAAAATATATGTGCAAAATTTTTCCTCAAACTAACAACTATTAGGCGACCCCAAAACGACCAGGAAGTTTTAAAATTATCGCCCATTAAGTCATTTTTTAGATTTTATTGTGTAATATTTATTCTGTTACTTTATACTATTTTGTAACCAATTATATCATCATTAAAGAATATTTTTTTAAATGTTGACTTTATCTCCAATAATTCAAATTTTTATGTTGGCCACTATTTTTTATTATATTTCCAATCAAAAACGTCGGAGCCAAACTACCTTGAAACAAGCAGATTTAAACGCTTTTTTCTACAATTCAATAGTTATTCATCTGAAAAAGAAGGAAAGTGAGAATTAGTAATTCAAGAAGTTTCCGGTTATTTTTCTAAAGCACAAATTCCCACGAGAACTGACGATTGTATTGATAAGTTACACAGAATCTATGATGATTGGAAAGGTTAATAGAAAGAAAGAATAAATGCAGGAAAGAAGAAAGAGAAAAGTGATCTTCTTATTGATATAGCTCATTCAGTTGCTTCGGAACTTTAAAAATGAAACAAGAAATTCTTTATGCTTTCGCGACCGTAGATCATAAAGTGAAACACGAGGAATAATGAGGGCTGAAGACATGGAACATCAGTTTGCTACTCACTACATCAAAATCTGATGATTCGACATCAAGTCATCAATATCAGGAATGGTTGTGACGACAGTAAAAATTTCTGTATCATTGCAGCAAGAACCACAGTTGTATGATGATACAGCAGCAGAATCAACAAGAACCACAGCAACAGTGACACTTCCAGCAACTTGATTTACATTCTAGATTTTTACTCCCCGCCTCCCTGTAGTTTTTGATAGGAGCAAAACCAATTACATCAATGGGATTAACCTGACATCTTGAACCTACCTTTGAAGTCATCATATATTTGGGTTTGCTTTGAGGAGCTGTTTCGATTCTGGTGGTTTCAACTTCTGCTCTAAACATGATGCTTTCCAAAGATTTAGATGAACCTAGATGAAGCTCGACAAGGTGCTTTACGTAACTGGTGACACTTAAGTGACTGATGATATCATCTCTACCTACCTTAAAGTTCTTGACTACCACGTTTCCATGTAGAAAAAAGCGAGAAGTTTACCGAAAATTCTTGGAGTTATCAATGATCTTTCTTGGTGGCATATCGATGAACATGATATCGTTTCTTACTCCAGCAGCTTTACGACATTTTAGGTGGATGAGAAAGGCAATTTTTACTTTCAAGATATACCAGTTTTAAGAGCAATTTCTCTTATTTCAAAAGGAATTCTATATTTGGACCAGGATTCAGTCATCAAAAGCAATCAAAACACCTTATCATGATTTCATGGTCAGTTGATAAATTATCAGGATACTGATCCAGAAATCAGTAAGAGGAATTCCAGGAACTTTTTTTCAATCACTTCAGGTATCAGGTATATATTTAAGGTCTGCTCTTGCGCCTAACCATTTTAAAACTTTTACATTTTAAGTACAAGATGAAAATTGGGAGGGTCGTATTTACATTTAAATTTACATCAGGTGTAGACCTGGAATAATAAAAGGGCCCTAATTTTTTTGTCCTCAACATGGTCATGGGCAGTTTCTAACTGCTCTCTCGGCAATAAATTATTATTTACTTATTGCCGGTTTTACTCGCTTGATGTTGGTACAGGACTTGTACACTTTGTGGCCAAAACTTTTACTTCGCCAACTTTAATGATTGTGTAACAAGAGTAATGATTGTGTACCTTCGTAATGANTCAACATGGTCATGGGCAGTTTCTAACTGCTCTCTCGGCAATAAATTATTATTTACTTATTGCCGGTTTTACTCGCTTGATGTTGGTATAGGACTTGTACACTTTGTGGCCAAAACGTTTACTTCGCCAACTTTAATGATTGTGTAACAAGAGTAATGATTGTTTACATCGTTATGTTGGCAGTATTCACGGATTTTTTTCACTTATATTTTCGTCTGTTGATCGGTTGCTAAGGTATGTTAATTGGATCGTATATACGCTCCAAAATAATTCGTGATATTTCTTAAAATCAGTGATTATTTAGAGTTAAAGTGGTATAATCATGAATAATAATGTTAATAATATGTGTGGACATGGAGGTAAGATTTAGGAACATTTAGGGTATTAGAAATAGCGATGAACTTGTTACTACTTAACTTCGAGTGATGAAAAGATGGCGGCATATATGATGATCATGAAATTAATATTGGTGTTTTTAAAATATGGAGTTGATATGGTATGCTGCTTATGGTAATAGTAGATGACTCGGGAATTAGCGGTGTGGAGTAAGCAGCATTTAACGAAGAGGAAGCACGTGAGTGCATAAATGTGATCTAGACACTGATATGCATTCTTCTTATGTAAGTACGTGAATAAACTTTTAAATATCCATTCCAGAATAAGCATTATTCCATTCAAAGAAAACCGGGACAGTGTAATAGTGCGAATAGGTAGTGATATGCATTAAATTCAAGGAACTTGAACTACAAATTTGTGATGAATTCTATTTTTTAAATGGAAATAATGCAAATTCATGATTTAAATTTGGCAGCCATTTACTTTATGTCAATAGATGTGTAATACGGAGAGGGTTAATTCCTTGCACATGAGTCATAAAAGTATCGATAGTGGAAGAGATACATATCCAATGAGAATCTAAGAAAAGTTCTACGCTAAAATGTAGGTAATAACGTATCGATTAGGTGGTATGAATGGCCAATAGGACATAAAATTCTTTTGTGAGTGCTTGAATTAAAGACAAAATATATTAATTTATTTAGAAGTCGATGACCATTAATATGGTGCTACGAGCAATTATATTAAATATATTTGTGAATATTCCGATCCTGAAAACAGGAAGGGTATTAACTAGATGGCTGTGAAGAAAACAAGAGAAGAAAGTTAGAAGGTGTAGAATTGTTTGCACAAGAAACTTTCATAAAGATGGCTGTGTTGTGTATTCCGTGAAATGCCGTGTTCTAAGAGATTTCTATAAAGGAAGTGTCCATGTTGGAAGGCACGAGCTCGTCGAATTAGAAGATTTAAGAAGTTTAAGATTATAATTTAGAAGAAACTTTGTTTATAAGTGGCTGTTAATGAAATAATATGGTTGGAATGTTATAAATTTTTTCAATATTTTTGTATTACAGATAGCAGCAATGTTTAAGAACGAAATAATTTAGAAGGCTTATGATATTTGTGCAACTGCCATATAGGAAGCCACATTGTTTTTAAATGTAATTTCTTACAGCGTGCCACCATCTTGAATCAAGAATAGATTGATTGAAATATTGAGAAATATAATGTGACGGCGGTGATCAGAATTATCTACGTGAGACATTTTGCCTCCAAATGCACTTTCGTCTTTTATAAACATTAAGTTTTTATCTTTTGTACAAAAGCAAATACTTTCTTCGTGATTTTTTCTACCAAAATTGATGCCCTTCTTAAAGACCAATGAAGGTTGATTCTGGTTAGAAAAATGGAAATGAAAACAATTGATAAGGCAGTTGTTGTGAATAATTTGCATAAAGAGATGTGAAACTCATTCATGATATCAACAAACTTCGTATAAAATATGCAACTTATCACTTGTTTTATAAATCGTAACCGAAAATCGTAAAAAGTTACTGAACTGCTATAAATCCTCTCTTGGGAAAAAGGATGTTAAATATTCGCTCGTTCACATTATTATTTAATTCTGTAGAAAGTGGTGATGTAAATGAACTTTATTTTCTCTGGTAGAAGTTGTGGGCATCACTTAAAAATCTTATTTTTCCTATATTTTTTTCGTTTTTCTTAATTGTTCAAAATGTTTTAATCCATAGTTTTATTCTGAGGTTTTAAAAATTTTGAAGGAATGCATAGATATGTACACATAAATTACTCTTAGAGTAAAATCGTAAATGGCCGAGACAGGGAAAAATATACCATTTGAACGGAATTAATTGTTGCATATAATACATTCCAATTTCAAGGCGTTTGAGGGTCGCCTGGCTTTTGTCCGATTGAACTCAAATTTTGTACAGTATGTTTTTATGTTCACTGGAATTGGATTAGGGGTGGGAGCAGCAATTGTTTTACTTTCTCATATATGTAGTGTATAGAAAGTTTTGTAATCGTGAAAAAATTCGAAAGCGAGATTTCGACTGAAATATCCGTTTTGGCCATTCCTGATTCTGAAAAAGTGGGTTTTAGCATAACGTCTGACTATTTGTCCGTCTGTGCTCAGCGTTTCTGAGTTAACAGATGAATCATTTTAATTCGCATTTCGTATTAACGGTAGAATTTGCTTGTTGTCAATGCACGTGCTCTAATTTTTTATTATTTTAAAACAAAGGGTACTTCATGAAGGTCAAAGTACTCTTTTAAATGTTTCTAAAAAAACGGATCCAATTATTTTGCTCAAATTTTCTGTATGTAATGTACAATTCGTATGCATTGCATCCGCGTTAGCGGTATTTCGCTTGAACGTTTGGTATAGACGCAGTAAAATAATTTCTGTCTGCCACACTTACACAGTTTACTGTTTCAAGAAACTTAAATAATATCTAGCAGTGTAAATGGACCAAGCAGACGTAGAATACACTTTTAGTAAACTTAAATAAAAGATATGATAATGATAAAATACATAGGAGAGCAGCTAACGTACTGCAGATACGAAAATACATTAATTTCTGTCTACAATGAAATTATATTTACATAACACTTTTACGATATTTATAAGACTGATACTCCGAATATTTATTTTACTTTCAAATTTAAAATAAAACGTAATAAATAAAAGACTAATTTCAAATGTTATCTAGCGACTTTGAACATGAATAGAGCACTGGAAGACGAGCAAAATATAGAGGACCACGCCAGAAATAACCCTTTCACTATAGAATTTTTTCTTACTTTATGCTGCAGATGGAGAAACGTATATGAGAAAGTATGTGCAATGGTTTTTCACCACTAGTTTCTTTCGTAAAATTACATCTGGCTTGGAGATGACTTCCCTTCGGATTCCAAATTCACAGGCACTTCTAAAAACAATCTCAAACATCGGCGTGAGAGACAGTCTAAACACACAACTTACTTTTTCTAGTGTTCGAAACAGGTATACCAACTATTTGTACTTCAGAATAGCGAAATTTTGCACTGGTTTGATGTATTGAAGAACAAATTGATAAGATATTACTTTTTTCATGGGGGGGATAAAGACTAAATGAAAGGAAGGAAGATGTATTTCCTCTTATTTCCCTGTTCACGTACAAAACTTCGTTCTTGAATGGAATTCGTAAAATATTTGATAGACATAACTGTCGTTGCAAGTCACCACGGACGGACCCACCCGGGGATTCCTGAAGCTTCCATTTTTTTGTGGGGTTTTAGGGCTCGTCAACATCAAGGTCATTACAGCAGCTTCCAGGTGAAACGTCTTTGAGAACACAGGACGCAGTGAATACCGACAAAATTCACCTAAAATTGAATCAAGAAGTTATAAACTGTTTATCATTCTCCACCTGTTAATTAACGGGAAAATTGTGTAAAATAATGATTGTATTTAAGTCCTGGTAGAAGGTTGTTTGCAGAATACATTTATTTTATCTTACCAGACTGGTGAAATAGTTGTGACTTCTTGACCACCAACCCGTAAATCTATAATGATACTGCATTTGTCGAGAAAAAAGCCGTTAATTAGTATCAACAGCATAGCCAATTATCCAAAATTTTGCATTTTAATCGTTGATTTTTTTAAAAGAATGAGCTAATTTTCTGTTGTGAGTTCTGTCAGGTTGATATTTATAGAAACCATAATCAAACCCGGAATTCATGCAGATAATAAATTGGTGTTTAATTGGTATCGTAAAAAAAATTATTCAGGACGAGTACTGAATTATTTTTCGGGCAATCCTTTTGTGCAAAATATTTCAATGAACTTCAATTTGTTTGACAAAGCAATACTGCTATCTGATAATTGCTTCCATTATGATAATATAGAATTTGTAACAACAATCTTATTAGCAAAATTGTCACCCTAAAAGTTTTATAATATAATATTACACGAGACGAATACACTATCTTACCAATGTGAAACATCCTTCATCAAATGCACAAAATTATCAAACTCAGATAAGTAGTAAATCTTTCGTAGTTTTTCCATGCAGTAAAATAATATCCCCAATTTTAAATAGATATTTTGTACAAGAAAACATTTGGTTGGTAAGTACGACAAGGAAACAACATTATCTTGTAACTAAGGGGATAGATGTAATCGATAACTTGACTTCGCAAAATGTCGTTTAGAAACTTGTTTGTAAAATTTGTTCATTTTGCTATATCGGACAAACGAAACGTAAGTTACAAAAGCGAATCAAAGGACATCAGCGTAACATAAACACACTGCACCATAATGTTATTTCATTACACCGTTTAAATTTGGATCATTCAATAGATTGGGACAATGTTTTAATTTTTGAATGGGAGCCAAATTATTATAAACGTAAATTTACAAACTAATATAGAAAAATTATCCAAAATTTATAGTTGTTTACAATGATTTTTCTGCTTTGAAGGTTTGTGTTATCAAATTATTCACTTTTTATGTCATTGTTTTATTTGTATACGTGGTTCTTTTGCTTTTCGACTTGTTACTAAGGTAAATCAAATGAATTTGTTTATATGTCCACACACAAACGTTCGCCTGACGATAGTGGATATACTGGTGAAACGTCGCGATACAAGTAATAAATAATTGTCTATAAAACAAGGTAGACTAAATAATTCAGTTTTAATAATATTATATATTTTAAAATCATGTAGAAAATGTCTTAGTGGAGTGAATTATTTGTAGTAAATGTAATGCCTTTTTTGTGAAAATTTCAAGCATATTTATTTAATGTAGACTACGAGTATTAAAATAGTTATACTGTTGGCATATACGCCAATATTTTTGATGACTTATGATAATATGCATACATTAATCGCATATAATCATAAATATAAACATATGCGTCTGTCAAATAATGAAGTGAAGTGGGCAAATGACGTCCTCTGTTAAATTACGCCCACCCTACAGAAAACATACTTTTACCAGTGTGAATTCCGTCACGGTTCACGCGCTTATAAGTATACACTCGCAGGAACATACCATGGATCCTTGTCGCTCGTACCACCCTTATTGCTAGTTACGTGCCATATCTCAAGGACCAGAGTCACGCACGTCGGTTATGTAAATGTTGTTCCCTCATGTAAATGTTGTTCCCTCAAAATTGTTACTATCTTACTTGTTTCGTTAATTTTTCACAAACTTTTGCGTTATAATGTATGTTACATATTTCGTATTATTTTAAGCTACTTTGCGTATTTCAGTATAACACCCACTCCGCTATTAACGCCTCGTGAAATGACGGTTCAGCACTATTAACCTATGCGAGGGTGTTTTTATACGGTGGTAAAAATTATCCTAAATATGAAATAATAAAATCACTTATTGTTTTTCTATAATTTGAAAGCAAAACTTAATTTACATTTCGCAGAACTCATTTAATGAAAAGAAATCCTTTCTTAAGTACGCATATATCCGTTGTCATCAATGGTAGGTTTCGGGCGTCATTGCCCCTTATCATTTAATTAAACCCATTGTAGGTTTAGGCAAAATATTTCTTTTGTAAAAACAGATAATATTCTTTTATTTTTATAAATCAAAATGCCAATTTTAAAAATATTGTTAAAAATGCATACAACAGAATTTACGAGTTACGTTACGCGTGTTAAGAAGTTTGCCATTTATGTTGAGTTTCGATTCTTTAAATTTCTTTTGTACTCTAATAAAGAAACTTTTATGTGACTTTCATGTTTTAATGTTTTATAATGTTTATAATTAGTAGGCATATATTATTGATTCCAGCTCCTGATTTATATGACAGGTGGTAATAAACAGAATTTTAATAATGTCGAAGACAAGATTTTAAACAGGTGTTACTGACATTGAAAGTATAAGCAGTTACACCTCACAACTAGTATTTTTCAATTCTTAAAATTTTATTAAAGTTTTCTATTTAATTCTGTTTTTCATTTAAAAGGTATTTACAGAAAAATGGGCTTAATGATAGATGGATGTTAATTGCACAAGATACGTTATATTAAAAATGTTGCGTTTGTTCTAAAAATTGCTCTAAAAGTATTAATAATATCATTCGTCAAATTAAAATAAGAAGTACGTGTGTCCGCGACGGCCGTCCAGAGGTCACTATGGGTCCTTATGGTATTACTGTATTGATGGAACAAGTCGAAGCGGATGATGTTGGAATAGGCAGCATGGTTCAATTTAATGACAAAAAGTATGCTTTACACACATTTGGAAACCATATTAAGATCAACTACAAAAGCAGAATGTCTGTAGTGGAAAGCTATGAAGCTCTTAATTTCTCGCCGCTCTTGTATTCCATCAATACTTACATTACTGTGAACTTTTTTTAAAAAGATTCTTTCGAAATTTCAATGTAAATCAGTGAGTACTTATCTCGCCTTTGGTGTTACAGACTATACTCAAAGTTATATTTCTGTACTCAGAAAAATTTTAACCTAAGAAAGAAACATGAACGGGAACGCACTGTGTTTATCGGTTTATTGTAAAGCAGCAGCAGTAAAGAAATTGCCCTCAACATATAAATTGCATTCGTAACTGTTCTCTTCATAATAAATTGTTAATTAATTAATTTATTTAATGCCAGACTAACAGGCTTAGTGTTGATGCTGGGCTTTCACACAGTGTAGCCAACGCATTTACTTCTCTATCGCCCATATGAGTAATGATCGCGTTATATTAGCAAGATATTAGAATTTATTTAAAATTAAATATATCGCCAACATCGGCGATCAATTCAATTGCTCAAATACCTCTTGCTCTTGTAGCGCTATTCTGTTCTTTCTACATCACGTGTGTGGAACGAATATTACATTAGGTCTTAGTTTGTTGTGTATTTTGTACTTTTTACGGCAAATAGTCACTTCCTTTTGGTAAGAAATTTAATGATATAACGTTTTAAATTAAAATATTCTCTTGTGAAATAAATAATTAATTAAAAAAGCAAATAGTCACTTTTATGAGTACTATTAATACTTATTCGGATATTACTTAAATTCGTAGAAGTTGACGATTTGTGTTAGACATATTCCATTATTTTTTGTAAAGGTACATGACTTCGAGTACTATGAATTTACTTTTACTAACGTAACTTATTTATTTCGTTGTGAATATAATTATTTAAAAACATATTTAAGAACGTCTTCTTCTTCACCAAGCTCCACAACTCTGATGGGAGAGTTTTGGCCTTCTCAACAATGCTTCCACGCCTTCCTATCTTTGACCTTCTTTCTCCAATCAACTTCTATTCTACGTAAATCATTGTAGACGTCCCCAGATCATTTCTGAGGTCTAACACCTAATAGTTTCCAGTCCCATACCTTCTTAACAGTTCCTTGTTCACTCATTCTGCAGAGATGGCCAAACCAGCTCTATCTTTGAGATTTAATGCAATTTATTACATTTCTGTTAAGAATTAGTTTGTTTAATTCTGCATTTGTTTTAATTCACCAAAAGCCACTTTCTTTTCTTGTAGGACCAAATATCTTCCTGAGCATTTTCCTTTCAATCACTGTAAGTTTTTCCTTATTTGCATCTTTTAATACCCATGTTTCACTACCATATGTTACTATGGGCCATATAATTGACCAATATAGTTTTAATTTCATGGTTTTGGTTACTAGTTTGTTCTTAAATAGCGTTGCATTCGCAAAATATGCCTTATTGCCCAGAGTGATTTTTTCGTCAATTTCATTCATACCATTAACTATGGATCCAAGAAATTTGAATGAGTTTGCTTTTATTTGAGTGTTGTTCACTTTGAGATTTTCAGTCCTTTTGGCTTTACGGAAGAATTGCAGAAAATTTGTTTTCTTTCCATTTATTACAAGGCCGAGAGGTGCAGATAATAATTTGAGCTGATGGTGAGTTTCTGTTAATGACTGCTTGGTCCTTGCGGTTATCAATACATCATCTGCGTATGCCATGATTTGCTTTAAACGTGAGGAAATGTTCCCTCTTGAGTCCATTTGTTTCAAGAATGTGTCTATTACTATGTTAAAGACGGTTGCAAATACAGGATCCCCTTGTTTGACACCAGATAATACATCAAACTGGTCGCTGAGCTCATAATTAACTTTTAATCTTACTTCGTTATTTGTAAATGTTAGCATAATTAGTCGTACAAGCTTATTTGGAACTTTATTTAGATATAGACAATCAGGTATTTTATCTCTTTTAATTGAGTCAAAGGATCTAGTATAGTCTTCAAAAATATTGTTGAGGTCAATGCTATATTCTTGGCACTTTTCAAAAACTTGTCTGATCATAAATATGTAATCTATTGTTGATTTATTTGGTCTAAATCCTGTCTGGGTCTCATCAAGTTGACATTCAACAATGTCGATAAGCCTCTTATTATCCAAGATTGCAAAAATTTTGTAGGCTATGTTCAACAAAGTTATTGACCTATAGTTTTCACAGTTCAGTCTATCACCTTTCTCAAACATTGGGAAATATATCCCTTCATTCCATTCAGTTGGTATATTTTCCTTTTCCAATACATTTAGAATGAATCCATATAATCTTTGGCCCAGCGTCCTGCCTCGGCTTTTTATGAGCTCTGAGGGAATATTGTCTGAACCAGATTTTAAATTCCGAATTAAATAACATTCTTCGTTATGAGGGAGGTTGCAGTTCATGTATCCATCTTGTGTATCTGCAATTGTTAGGTTTTTATTATTTTTAAAATCTTTCACCCATTCCAGTCCTGCAGGTTTTTTAAGATAATATTTCCTTCTTCGTCCTTACATAGAATAGGTACACTTGATTTTTTATTTTTCAGTTTCTTGACTTCCTTAAAAAACTTCCTTGTCTCTTTTGTTCTGTCGCTCTCTTTCACTTGGCTGATTGTATTGTTTATCAAATCTCTCTTCTTTGCTTTACAGATTTTGTTGGCCTGCAGTCTTTTAATTTTATACAACTCATAGGTCGCTCTAGTTTTAGCTTGTATGTATCTAGATCTTGTCAACATTTTTCTCCTGTATTATTTGTCTGCATTCATTGTCCCACCATTCACTTCTAACAGGTTTTTACTTACCAATTGCTTTAATAGCAATATCATTAACTGTTGCTTGAATGTTATTCCATTCTTCATTTACATATTCTGCAACAGGGAGATCTTTAAGTTTCCTGTAGGGTTCTGAGAGATATTCCTTGAGTTTGCGGAATTAGACAAACTGGCTTTATTCCAATTGCTTACATACGGTATTTTCTTCTTATATACCGCAGGAATATTTAGGTGAAGAACTGTTTGCACTAAATAGTCATATAAATCAATATTTGGTCCTCTTAGTGCTCTTACATCATTTATGAGGTCTTTTTTGTTGTTGTTGATCAAGACGAGATCAATTTGGTTCACCACTGTTTGTCCGGGAGCATTCCATGTTCCTAGGTGAATTCTCTTATGTTGGAATTGTGTGCTCATTATTGTGTGAAGTTATGTTCTAATGCAAATCCACATACGAGTTCTCCATTGTTGTTTGATATCTCATTCAAAGTGTGCCTGCCAGTTACTTTGCTATAGGTCTTTTCCTACCCTAATTGCGCGTTCAGATCTCCTAGAATTAAAATAGTGTCACTTCTGGAAACATTTTCTTTTACCTGTTGCCGATCCTCATAAAACTCCTCTTTATGTTCTATTTCTTTCTCTTCCGTTGGGGCATGTACACTGATTATTTCTGAGGCAGATTGTTGGGATTTTTAGCAGTGGGCTTTTTCACAGGGGACAGATCGCTGGCCTGACGCCCTATCCTTCCTCCTTCATCCGGGCTTGGGACCGGCAATTGCACTGGGAGACTACTCGTCCCACCCCCCGAGCTCTGCAGGTGGAGTTATTTAAGAACGTATTTGAATAAAAAATAATTTATTTTAAAATGAATACATTTTGAATTTGTAATTAAACTTCTATACGCTAGTCAGGAATTTTAATTTGTTGTACACTCTCATAGTCTCAGGAGACTGATACGTTTCTTCGGGGGGAAGGGGGGAGTCAGTGACCTGTGCTGATGAAATATCTCGTTTAATTGATTGTCCATGTTACATAATGTGTCATAAAGATACCCTTCCCTCGTTGCTAGATCCCCCACCACCACCACAGGAGTCTTGTCTCCTTGTTTGTTCCTCATCTAGAACAGCCGTTGGCTTTGCCTTACAGTCCCCGAGGTGTGGTTTTAATGTGCTTTTAGGCGCAGATTACACAATCAATATCGCTTGACATCTCACGCGGCTCCCACTCCATTATTCTGAGCGCTTAGTTCACCATTTCTGATGCCACTTCCGTCATCTTGCGCCCCATGGGAAAATTACTGCCTTCTCCTTCCCATCAGGTTTTGATTTCCTCCACTTCCTGTGTTGTGTTTTCTCCGAATCTCTCTCTGCCAACATTGCCCTTCATTTCAACCAAGTTCATTACTCCTTCATTTCTAACAGTGCTTCTGGACTTGTACCCATGAGACTCGATATTCTTCATTTTCATTATTCATCATTAGTTGGGAGAATATAATTGCGAGAGAAATAAAATTCCATTTCAATTTCAAAATCACTTATAAACATCCTGCATTTGTTTTCGAAAAACTATTTCCTTGTAAAGCTATTTGTGTGCTTTAATACACTACTTCAGCCACTAACAAGTGTAATTTCGTAATTCACGTATGTTCATTTTGAACAACTAGCGTAAGACGCCCGTATAAGAATGACCAAGGATCCTGTGATTTTCAAATAAAATGCGTACATCTTTGCCTATAGAGATTCACCGAGTACATGCAATTTTCTTTGGTATTGTTATTGGACAAATATAGCGTTACATCCAATAATTTTCAGTTCCCTAACTCGTATAACTGTGTCAATATTTGAGCTGTTCCAATTCTTAAATGCATTGTTTGTATGTACGTACAATTCACGTTACATAACACGGTTTTGCATTCAATTTCAACCACGAAATAACAAAAATGGGGATTAAACGTTTGGGATTTCAATACATTTGCTATGATCGACTCAATATGAAAAAAAAAAGTTATTCTCTACTTGTGTCATGAAATATTTCTGGTTCTGTAATGTAGAAATAGGTTAAAGCTTTCTCAAAATCAATGAAGTAGTGAAAGTGAAAACCGAGTTTCGAGGCGATTAGAGACATATTGTTTCAGTGAAAATACGCTGGAGAAATGGTAGGCTTAGCAATCTGATATTTTTGGAAGAACGTATCTCTTCGGATTATAATTAAATTTGTCGTTAACACAATGAAGAAATTAGCCATCTTAATGACGAATAGTGTAATGTTTCAAATAGGACAAGACTTTTCTAGTGTGATGTATTTTCACCTTTAAATATTATATACCCTCTTGTATTTGAGACCAGTTCTTCTGATTCTTTCCCATTTTCAATTTACTCGTGAAGCTTTCCATGGGGATAAACCGCTTGTAATGCTACTAAATGCAGATATATGCTATCTATATCCAATCCTAATGTCTATTTCCACACCCTCTAAGTCACAATTCCACCTAAAATGACTTGTTATACAATGTTATATGACACCATCATAACCCTTAATATCGTATCACTGACGATCCAACGCCACATTGAGGATTCGTATTGATTTGCTTTTCGAATGGATTTCCTTTCATAAAAGTGTATAATAATAATAATAAATTTATTGTCAAAAAACAGTACAATATGCATATGACCATGTNGAAAAAAACTAATTTACTCTCCGGAAGCAAGCAAGGGACCATTCCATCAATTCCGATCAAGGGCCCTAAGGCAGAGGCGGATTCAAAAAAATTCAACATAAGTTCCTAGATAAGATAAAACGTTAGCTGCGAGTTATAATACTAATAGAATATCAATATGTTTGTAATTTAACGCAAAAAATTACATGTACAAGTTATTATCAAACTATAGATTATTCTGAGTATAGTGTTTAAAAATCGTAAGAGTTGAAAAAAAACCCAATAAATTCACGATTTATTGTTACAATAAACATGCCCCTACACAAATCCTAGAGAACCTGTATAATAAATCCGCCTCTACCCGAAGGAAAAACGGAGAAAAACCCGGGCCAGGATGGGGCTACAGAATTTATGTACACAACCGTGACAAAGTTGAGTACACATAAAACTAAATTAATATGAGCCATAAGACAACACAATCATGCAAGAAAATAGTTTTTGAAATTGTTATAAGTTGTTTAAAAAGTACTACAGCAATGGCGTGATAAAGTACAAGACGAATTTAACTTTTATTAAAATCAATAAATTCTTTTACATTGTAGAAGCACTGGTGCAGGAGGTAGTTTTTAACCGCTGATTTGAACAGATTCAATTTCATAATGTCTTTTATATTCTTGGGCAGGGAATTATATAGAACGATTCCCGAATGATAAGGTCCTTTTTGGCAAAGAGTGGTTGACACTCTAGGGCGATGAATATTACTACTATTGCGTGTATAGTGTTCGTGAACGAGACTGTTTCGTATAAAGAAAGGGTGGCACTTCAGTAATTCAGTCTTAACAAACACGACCGTTTCATAAATATAAATGCAGGGAAGTATTAAGATATTTAATTCCTTGAATAAAGGTATACAAGAGTTTCGGGGGTGAGATTTA
>NNCF01131489.1:67186-105468 GCA_002313205.1 Laupala kohalensis | reverse complement strand
CTTAATTGGGAATTAAGATTGTCAACGTGACAATTCCATTTGAGGTTGTCTTGAATAAGGAGACCTAAGAATTTTGTATTCGTAACAGTTTTTAATTGTGTTCCGTTTAAATAAAGGCAAACCTGGGGTAAAGATTTTGTGATACTATTGTGAAATGACATAGACACTGTTTTGTCAGTGTTTACAATGAGACGATTTGCATGGAACCAAGTCGAAAGGTTAGACAAAACTTTTTGAGCATTGGCGTGTTTACATAGTAAATTAGTGTCATCAGCAAAAAGAACCATTTTGCAATCTGATGAGGAGGATGACATGTCGTTCACATACAATAAAAAGAGTATAGGGCCGAGAAATGATCCGTGGGATACTCCGCAAGTAAGTGGCTTTGTTTCTGAAAGACAACGCTGAAGTATTTTATTTATAGTATAGGATATTTCTACTTGTTGATATCTATCTTTTAAATAAGAAGTTAGCCATTGATGTGGAAGTCCACGAATGCCTAAAGAATGCAATTTTGAAAGGAGAATTCCGTGATCGATGACATCGAACGCTTTGGATAAGTCAAGAAAAACACCCTGAGGATTTTCTCCACGGTCAAGAGACGTGGTAACATCGTTTAAGAAGGAAAATATGGCGCTTGTAGTGGAAAAGGATTTCCTAAAACCATGTTGATCGTCAGAGAGAATGTTGTTTTTTGATTAAAAAATCTAGAAGACGCTTATAGAATAATTTATCTAGCATTTTTGAGAAAGTGGGTAGTAGAGATATTGGTAAGTAATTTCCAATATTAAGTTTGTTTCCTTTCTTGTGTAAAGGTTTCACTTTAGCTCTCTTAAATATTTTAGGAAACAGCCCTTCCGATAAAGAACTATTAAAAATATTTGTGAGTGGATTTAATATAGCGTGGGACGAAAATTTAACAATAAACTCAGGTATATCATCTATGCCTGTTGAAAATTTGTTTTTTAAGGAGCTGATGATTCCCATGACTTCACTGGCGTTAGTTTCGGAAGTGAATATAGAATTGGGTATGTGGGTGGATATAATTTGAGAACATTGACTTAGATATATTGGNCCAACTTCTGAGAAGTAAGAATTAAACAAACTTGCGATGTCCTGAGGATTTGATACGATTTTGCCATCGTTTAGTAAAGAAACATTTTCTTCGCGATTTTCAGAAGTTGACGTGTAATTGTTAACAATATTCCACATGGCATTCATCCGGTTGTTCGATTTTAGTATCGGACATTTACATCGGTTATCATTTAAAAGAAACCACTCAATAATGAGCAATAAATATTAACTGAGTATTGCGATCATTAATTTCACTTATTACTAGTTGCCTTTTACATAACTCCCAGTATAATTTCATTCAATTAATAAACAACAAATTCCGTACTCATCAACCAACTAAAAGAAACCACACTCTCTCAGAATAAGTCCCATCTTTTGACCGGAGATGTAGGCAACACCATGCACTGCAAAATGGTGAAAAAATGGCGGAATTTGGAACTAGAAATGAAATAATATTTCGTCGTTCTTGCACAATTCTTCTTACACACAATTTGGTTGTTTTCTAACAAATTTACTAACAATTTAGGGAAAATTTCTTGTATTCAGTTGAGACATAAAATGACTACTTTTCAATACGTTATTTGTTTCATTTGGCTTGTAAGAACACAATCAAAATCAGGATAAGTGGAATATAAAACTTGTTTCAATAATGTTTAACAAATTATCAACTCCTTATATATTAATTGATCATTTTTCAGCCAAGAAACAATTGAAAGGGCTAAGGGAATGTGGAATATATTGTATCCTACTAACATACTTTGAGTAGGGAACTCCTCTCACTGTAGTAAATCTCAGTACTGTAGTAAACAATTTGCAAATGAAATAAACAAAGAATTAGCATAGTAATGTGTGATGTCAAACAGTATTAATTCACTTTTTCTGATAAAATTATAGGACGATATTGGACTAGTAACTCCTCGTACACAAGGAATGAAGTTCGTGCGGTTTATTTCCGTGCTTACAACTCGTATGCATGAAACTGTATGAATCTTGGCTATGTCGAGTNCAATTGAAAGGGCTAAGGGAATGTGGAATATATTGTATCCTACTAACATACTTTGAGTAGGGAACTCCTCTCACTGTAGTAAATCTCAGTACTGTAGTAAACAATTTGCAAATGAAATAAACAAAGAATTAGCATAGTAATGTGTGATGTCAAACAGTATTAATTCACTTTTTCTGATAAAATTATAGGACGATATTGGACTAGTAACTCCTCGTACACAAGGAATGAAGTTCGTGCGGTTTATTTCCGTGCTTACAACTCGTATGCATGAAACTGTATGAATCTTGGCTATGTCGAGTAAGTAAATCTGTTAAACAGTTTTTCAAAGATATATTTATAATAATTATATTTATTTTATAAACTACCTTATTTCTTTTATGTTTCGTCAAAAATATGATTTTGATGTAATTTTCGAGAAAAATATATACTATGTGGTTTTGATAATAATCAAAAGGATTTCATAATTAAATAAAATAAGTATTTCCTAACCTTAAGACAGACAGTTATAGTAAATTAGACCTTTCAGTAATTGACCTAAATCAAGGGTATATTAAATATAACATATTCAAAAATGTTTCAATTTGATTGAAGAAGCAGGAATTATTAAACTTGAAGTGTTATAAAGTTAACCAACATTATGAATAGAAGTTTTCTTTGAATACATTTTCAATAAGAGATGAACAAGTATATGACTAACAACACAATAATAATTTATAGACTCATAACAAATACATAATAAACAATAGAGTTGGGTCATAGATTCATTCTTAAATTATTTATCTTTTTTTTACATCAGAAGGGATTTTCGTTTTGTTTCTACCTCTTGGGAATTAATAGAAATTACGGTAACAAGTAAATTCCATTTTAAGTGATCATTTAGGTGGTATATAGTTTTTCGAAGTTTCCTATATTCACTATGTTTCAGAAACAAGTTGGGGTATCATTATAGTTATTGCATGTTAAAAAGTTTTGTTCTTTAAATCTATGAAAGATTCTCTTGTCTTTGGGATGTTTCATTTATAAAGAATTCAACAAAAAATATTTAAGGTTTTTACCATCCATGACTGGTGAATTATTTTTGCTACATATCTCAAAGTAATTGTGTGTGTTTGTGTGCATAAAGGTTTCCAATTTATGGATCAAAATTATTTTTTGGTTTTTGAACGTATCATTTTCAAGGGTGCAAAGACGCAGATATTAAAATTTAAAAAATCATTATTTTATATCATTTCCATCTTTTTAAATATACTTTCTGGAAAACTCCTTTTATAATATGTGTTTTCGTAATGATAGGAACCTAGTATTTCCAAATTCACTAGTTTTGAATTTGCGTGAATAAATGAGGATGTTGTGGTTAACACTGACAGAGAACAAAAGCCAATAGCCTCTCATCACCAGAAAAATTACGATTTTAAATAGAATGGCTAGTTGCAAAACCCATTCTATACTAAAAGTACGTAAGCCTGAAACTTTAAACAATAGTTTAAAAATACTTAAAAGGCAAAACTTATATTTCTTCTTAGAAATATTTAACCAAACGAGTTCTGGTTTTTATTTATTTTGATCACATCTAATGCGTGCCGAAATCCCGGCGTAGAGAGTTTTTATCTTCACATATATAAAGCCCTAAGTGTAACTGACTCACTCATTCACTCACTGATTGATATATCAGAATGATAAGATACTTCTGCTAGGAGCATGAAATTTGGTACGCTCGTAGTTATAGAACTACATGGAATGACAAAATGCAAATATTTCAAAAATTTTAATTTTGAAGTACATTTTGGGGAGTTTAAGATTACGCCATAAGATAATCTTGGATTTCGATGCCTCCCGCACTGGCGCGGTGCGGACGGCAAAAATTGTGATTGCTTACGTTAGAATCTACTCGCGATTTAGCCGACTTACAGTTGTTGAAACGTTCTGTAATTCGACATATCGGAAGATTAATAATATCTGACGATAATGATTACTTCCATGTTTTGTGTTAAACACTTTCCATTCCGTAATAATGTATTTAATATTGAAAATCGTAAAATTTTATCACACGCGTTACGTAAAATGTTCGTTGCTTACGTTTTGCGTTCTATGGAACTGATGAATAAGAGCTCTAATGACCTTGCCGTTGACGAGCCCCAAAGCCCCACAAAAAAACTGATGAAAAAGTCAAAGCGTATGAATTAAAGAAAAATAATTGAATTTTTTTGGTTAATGTTTAAATGTTTTTTTTAATAAGCCGTAAATCGAAGTTACGATAAACGGCAGCCATGACGTAAGTTCGTATTTTATGTTCCGAATCAATTTAACGCATTCGGTTCCTTTAAATCTCTATGAAGCATAAATTATGTGTAATATATGCACTAGTACGGTAGGAATAAATATATATTTACATTGTATAAATGCTTCAGAACGCTTCTAAGTCTTAGAATATTCGAATACTGTAAGTTTGAAGTCTTAGTTTCGCGTATTTTTCATTTAAACTTTTATGTTAGTTTACTTTCAAATCTAATTCAAGTTATCGAACATACGTTTCTTGAAAGTATAAAGAATTATCTATGACTTTATTTTAGGCGATATTATTTCAATTTGCAATATTTATTCTAATTACCATTGCATTGAGTTTTGTCTGCATAACATTTTACGAAATAATATGTTATGTTCATTTTAAAAATAATTTTTCGTTCCTTACAAGGTAAAGAAATTTTTAATCACGGTGTAATATTAATTCGTAATATCCGGAGTATGATATTGACGCAATGAAATATTTTTATAACGGTATGTTCATCAGTTTTCATCTTAATTACTAAGTATAATTATCAATATTTAAATGTTTTTTAATCACAATACTTTTAAAAGTTGTATAAAGAAAAATAAATATATTAAATTATTTTTTTCGTAATACTTAATTCATCACGTTTCAGTGAAACATATGGTCCATAATTTGTACGACTACGATTGGAATATATTCTGATCATCATAAATGAATGAGTTTACTCCTGGTATCTTACAAGAAGACTTGCTCAAGCCACAATATGTACTAATAGTCACGTTCTGAATCATATAAATCTATAATATTGTTTCATACCCTCCTTTCTTACTCCTTACTTTCCTTGATACGTTTTAGCATACTCTTCTTCCAACGTACTTCCTATAGCTTAGCTATCTTCTGGAGTGCTTTTCAATTCCTCACTTTGTCCACTNAGAGACAGGTTTACTAGGGTTAGGATTTTTAAGTGCGTATTTCATATGAAAAAGGAAGGGAATAGATGCTAAAATAAGGAAATTAGTGTTGGAAAGGTGTTTTTACTCAACTCATTCAATAAATAATATTTCTCCTATTTTAGTTTATTGAGTTGCAAACAAGTACATCAGAAGATGGAAAAAGAAACAGGAAGGTCTTGTAGTTCAAGACATTAAGCAACTCTGCAAGCTTATAGTTTTTTAAATGTATGTTTCTATTAGGAGAGAGAACGTCATTATAGATACTTAAGCTTCTTTCAATATCCACAGAAACAAGTGTTTACAAGTGGATTTCACTTATCCACAGAAACAAGTATTCATTGAATATGAAACAAAACACCAAACCTTATTTATACACCTCACAAGAGTTGAACTGAAATACAAGATATATATTTAGCAGTAGAAATGATAGAAAATGAACACGATACACTGTCATTAAAGGGAAAAAAAGAATAACTTTTTAATATAATTAAACTTTACAATTCTGGTAAAATAATTAGTAATATAATTTTTTATTACAGGTCTCACACTATCATTGCAGATTGTTTTTTATACATCAGCTGAAAAGTAAGATATTCAAAACGGTCTGTGAATGATAACACATTTCTCACTAGCACTGTTTACATTTTTTATCACCCACATAAACTTTTCACTTTCAATCAGTTGCATTTATGCCCTCTCCCCATTAATTTTAGAAATAGTTAATGTCATTCAGCTTTGGTTTCATTTTGATGTGAATTTCATTCTTCCCTATATCCTTGGTTCTTGTTTTTCAGTTAAATACACAGGTAGTCCTTAATTATGGAAACAACCAATATACTAATACAAAGATAAAAATGTCTGAAAAAGAGAAATGAATAATTAGACATTCATACACACTAATTCATAAATACGTTCATATAACATACAGAAACAGAAATATCACAAGCACGTACCACACATATGGCAATAGCTTACAAATGTAATGCATGCCAGTATTACATTATTACAGCACACTGTTATCAATTTTATAAGCAAACTCCAATCTTGTCCCATCATCTTCAGATTTTTGGAAGTTAAATAACTGATTTCCATTGAATGTCCATTGCTTTGTCCTTACATTGTGGGTTGTCTTCTGAACAAACAGGCAAGAAACAGTGCACTCCTTACATTGTATTACTCAAACAATTTAGAAATAACAAATCAAACCATCGGAAATAGTATTCGTTATTAAATATTACTTAAGGAAAATGGTAACTAACCTTTTTCATATTTCTTGCATTTTTTTTTTCTGTTTCGTCCAGTAATTTTTCTAATAATGTAGCAATCCGTATCCTCTTGTTCACCTGATTTAGATCCTGAACATGTAAGAAATGATATTTTTGATTTGCAACCAGGATCAAAAGGACTGGGATTCATATAAACAAACCAATAATTATATGGCTTATTAACATTATATTTACTTAATCTCAGATCTTCTATTAACGTATTTCCACAAGTATTACAAGGTTCACTAGTACAATTCTCACAAGGATTCTCTTCTCCACCTGATTTAGGTTTAACTCTAACATATATATCATATTCCTGAACCCTAAAAGTGTCAAACACTAATGTCAACTTGTTAAGTATAATATGTTTATAATATTTCTGTAAACCAGCTAAGAAGTCAAGTTCTACATAGCTTAGAATTTGTGTTATAGGTAATGTAGCAACTTTTGTCACATGTCCATTAGTCTGTCCAGTTTTTGGTAAACCGTCACCCATTCCATATTTAAAAGAACATAAAAAATCATAGGTTTCCGTATATTTTTACCATTCCAGACATTTGTGAATCTCAATAGAACAAGTCTTTCACATCCAAATTTGAGAAGAAAAAACTATTCTCAATATTAGTTATCACAATAACTAAAAACTACCTCATGTTCAACGGCATAATCCGAAAACACTAGAAATCACAGTTTGTTTACAAACACATTAGCTGTTTCTTGGTCAAAAAGTAGGCGAAACGATCCGAAGATGTATCTGAACTAATCAGTGAATCGGTTGAATTATAAACTCTTTACGTAATCATCTCTTTGCAATTTACTCCTTGTATCCTACAAGAAAACTTGCTGAAATCACAATTTATGTATGACGTAGCCCATGGAATTTGTATCAATTCTATCATTTGAAATATGTATTTTATTTCTTGAAGAATTAAATTTTAGGGGGAAAATACAATAATTTTTACAATGGAAGCGGAGTTTAAGTTCAGTTTAAATTTCTCAACAATGTCTTGTGTTATAATAGGAAATCAACTATTGAATTTTCTAAGGAAATTCGCAAATTCTGTTTTTTTTACAGTATGTTCAACAATAGACAGAAATTCGCATTTGCTTCGTTACAAATTGTGCCTTACTTTGAAAGAAAGCTGGGTTTACTAACCAAAAAAACACTTATTTTACTTCGTCCATAGAATATTAATAATACAATAGTTTCAAGTGGATGTAACGAATGTTATACATGACTGAAAATTTCACACATAAATCATTGATATCCTTTACAAAGGCCACTGCAAACGAATTAAGAAAAGTGCTTTTGGTACAAGAGAGTTAGAATGGTTTTTCATTGATTGATAATGATAAAAATCGTGTCACGTCGCGTCATGGGAATTCATAAGTTTTTGATATAATTTATTTTATTGACATAAATAGTCCAATAACTGACAAAAATATTTGAGAATTTTTATTAGTACGAGCTATGAAGAATACAAAGTTTTGGTAAAAAAATTAATCGATTTTTGAAATATCAATGGAAAGTGCATTGAAATATATTTAATTAAAAAAAATAAGTACAAGATATTCAGAAGTATTTTTCCTTATATTTAGATTTCTTTCGATTACAGGTAACTGCAAAATAGCTATTTTATGTTTATAGATTGAATGCTTCAGGACAAACCATGGCATTTTAGTTGAATCATATCAATCTAGAAACAAGTGTCAATTCTCTAGGTGCCATTGTATAAGATCATATGTGATGCAAATGTGGATGCTACGCCATTACATCTTAATGTGTATAATTTTGAAAGCAAATGCAACTCAGTTGATTTTAGAATTCAACAATGGAAACGTAAATCGATTCATGGTACTCATCCTTGTTATATGGAAAACTCACAAGTCCACAAGGAAACATCTAATTTGTGGTTGAAGAAGGGAAATCTCTACGGAGAGACAGTTGGCTTCATGATGGCCATACAGGATAGAGTGATAAACAGAAAGAATTATAGGAAATTTATCCTCAATGAAGGCCTCCCAGATGACAAATGTAGAGTGTGCTATAGAACTTAGGAAACCATAGAACACCTTATGGGAGCATGCACAGCCTTGGCAAACTCGTAATATCTCAAGCGTCATAACAATGTTGGAAGAATCGTCTTCAAAGCGCTTCTCCCCAACCTTGAAATAAAAGATCATATTAACATCCCATATTACCAATACGATCCCCCACCAGTTCTTGAGAATGCTAATGTGAAAATCTACTGAGACCGTGAAATTAGAACAGACCACATAGTTGATGCTAATAGACCGGATATCACCCTTCACTTCAAGCAAAAAGAAGAAATTTTTCTTATTGACATTTCTATCCCACTATCCCACAATCTACAGACAGCGTATCAAACCAAGATTGCAAAATATGGTAAACTCGCATTTGAAATCCAGAAGCTGTGGAAAGTAAAAAAAGTACAGATCTTGCCCATTGTGATAACAACGACTGGACTGGTACCAAATAACACGCTAAGAAACATGAAACGCCTCAAAATTCCTGATTCCATATCCCTAATCCAAAAGTCAGTCATCCTGGATACCTGCCACACTATCAGAAAAACTCTCAATGAATAGGGCCGAGGACTTGAGATTATCTCCGTCCTACCCCCCCCCCTTCAGAGCCTAATCCCACTGACAACAAGGATAGGTGAATGTTTCCCAGCCAGCTGGCTGAGAAGTGCAAAAAGTCATAATAATACTAATAATAATAACTCTGCCAATAAACTACATGGGTATGAATAACCTGAAAAATAGAACCTGCTTGCTGATAGATGTAATAGTGCCCATGTTCATTTCCTGTCCCTTTCCACAGTCACACAAATCCCTTTCAACCATATTTATCTTCAAGTAGCTGATATTGTCATGTCCTCTTATTATCTGCCTCAGCTCCTTCGTGTGGTTAAACCATGTTTTGTACTCTTCTGCGTTTGGTATGAAAGCGTATGTGACACTGCCAATTTTACTGTTCGTCCATCGCACTTGCCACCCATTTACCAACGCTCTTGTTAATGTTTGTTTTGGATCCCTATCCTTCCTTCTTTACTATTTCCCTGTTGACACATATTTCACTGTTTCAAAATGTAGCGTTATTTTATTTTCTGCAGATACAAGTCTATTGGCAGAAGTCCTAATATAACATTAAGTGACTCTGTCGAAACTGTCCGATATGCTCCTGCTATTTGTATACAAAACATTCCACGGAACGTAACTTCTATCCATATTTCACTTTGATTACTTTCTCTGCCCATAGTACACATCCATATGCTAGTATTGGTCGCAATGCTTCAACATATAAAATTTTGCAATCCTTTCGTGAAATACTGTAGAGTGTTATTCCTATTCGTATTATGTTGTATAATATTTTTTGCTTGTATGCCAAATGACTTTCAAAATTAAACTTATTGTCTATTATTACCCCCAAATATCCTAATTTCTTGTATTATTTGTATCTTCTTATTGTTTAATTGTATTTTGAAATCTCTCTTTTCTTTCTGCACCTTCCCCAACCATAGTATTTTGTCTTATTTTCAGATAATTACAGTCCCCATTTCTTACATTCACTTGTACAATAATAAAGAGCATCCTGTGTTTTCCATTGTAATTTGTCTCGCGATGAAACCTGTCTGACTATGACCAGATCATCCGCATATGCAAGTGAACCGATTCCTTCTTTTTCAAGTGTCCACAATATGTTGTCCATAAAAATGTTCCACATTATAGGGCCATTAGACGACCTTTGTGTAGATGGGTCGGTGATTTTACGAAATAGTGAGATGTTCGGTGCAGACAAAACGACTGGTTTTACAATGTAGCACAAGGCGTAAATTATCGCCTAGTATTCGCAACGCAAGTCTTCGTTAAGTATGTAACTATTTTCATTGTTCTTAATTTCAATTTGTAACAAAAAATCCAGTGTTAAGTAAATGCAACTGTGTCAAGCATGTGTGAAACTGTGAACACGTGTGAGAAAGTCGAAACGCATTTTTCTTTTAATGGACCAACCAACTCAATAGTCAAGAAGCATTTTTAACATCATCAGAAAGTTAGTTGCCAGCAAAAGGAGGTTTCAGACGGGAGCCTTCTTCAGCCGACTTCAAAACTTTCACGTAATGTACTTTCACCTAGACCTCGAGTCTGGTTCATTAAAATTTGTATCTAAGATGGCATATTCGATTTAATTCAAAAGTGTTCAATAATACAATCTAAAGCAATTATTCAACATCCCTTATTTTTACTTCTGCACTGAGAAATCTTTAAATCATTAATTGAAGAATTTATTAGACGATAATAATTTTTGGAGTCAACCATGTACTATTTTCTATAACAAGGCTGCAATCAAGCCACGTTAATCTCAAATTCAATTAATGTACATTTTTACTTGTCTAATGATGTTCCATGTCTGTATCAGTTTTCATTCATGTGATTACTTTTCTAAAGTTTAACCTAAAGTTCTCTGTCAAAATCAATTTTTATTCATGTGTTTGTCTCTCTACAGTGTAACTTGATATCTTCTGTTTATCAATTATGTCTCAGTGATATAGTATACACAGTAAAACTCGCTTAAGACGTTCTTCAAGTGACCAGCTCGAAAGAACGCCTTAAGCGGGAAAGCGTCTTAAGTGGGAAAACGTCTCATGGGTGAATTGAAATTAAAACTCTAAGTGCTTAAAACATATGAATTGCTCATCATCCAGAAATACATGAGATACCTACAATGTAAAATAATAATAATAATAATAATAATAATAATAATACATACATACATACATACTGAAATTTGTTACTTTTCTGATGTGATGGGAAATAAAGAATCTATTTTCGATTGTTTGAGATTCGTGATATGTATTGCAGCAAGGAAATTATCAATTTTGTTGGCGTATCCCAACATTTCATCAGCATGTTCCAAAGTAGATAGCGCTTTTCGCGGTTCACTTACGTATCGCAAGCAAAGCAGTAACTGTAGGTGTCGGCTCCGGTTCGTCGTCCTCCTCTTTCGCATTCTTCACAATCGTTGAATCAGCGATCATATTATCCAAAGTCCGATTGCTAATGGTCACAAGGCCATCGTCCACTGTTACATAATCAGGAAAATTATTCAATTACTGAAAGTCCTCATCTACTAGAGGTGAGCTGTCAGCCTGTTCTAAATCGTTCCACACACCAAACGTAGCTTTCCGAGAACAGTTCCTTATTACGTCGGGTTTAATTTCGTCCCAAGCTGCGCTGATGTTATTCATGGAGTCAAAAACATTAATTTTGGTAGAATTGGTACACTACATGTCTCTCAAGAATCACTGGACTAATATTTTTTCGGTATTTTTGTTTCAAAATTTAATAATACCCTGATCTAAGGGTTACAACTTAGATGCTGCGTTTGGTGGCAAAAAGACAACTTTTCTGTTGATGACAGAAATATCTTTTGGGTGTGCCGGGCAGTTGTCAGTAAAGAGGATGATTGTTCTCTTTTGCTAACCGAAAATAATGTCTACCTGTCCAATCCTGTTTGTGAGAAGTTCACTTGTCATCCAAGCTCGTCTTTGAGAAAGGTAATCACATGGAAACGTACAAACATTTATAAAACAGCGAGGAGACCTACTTTTTCCAATCACAACCAATTTCAATGTATGTGTGCCAGTAAAATTTGTACATGCCAAAACCGTTAGACGTTCCTTGCTCATCTTCCGACCATGGTATGTCTCGTTTAAAAAAAAAACTTTTATCTGGCATTAGCTTATAAAACAGTCCGAATTCATCAGCGTTGTACACATCTTCAGAGGCGTAGTCGCGTAATAATGAAGGTAACACATTATTTTTCCATATCGTCATCAATACCAGATTCAGCCTCGCCGGAAATTTGTCGATACACAATACCATGTCTACTCCGAAATAGGGTCAACCACCCAGTCAATCCACAAAATTAAGTAATATTGAGACGTGCCACTATCTGCTTGGCCTTTTCTGTGATAATACCACCATTCACTGGATTGTTTAGGGCCGATTTTAAGAACCGCTGCCAGGAGCGCTTGTGCGCTGGGAGACTGCCTTGAGTTGGATTTGAATTTTAAGAACTGCTAACGGGAGCTGGGTGGCTGTCAATACGTGCCAACGAACTCGACACTGCTCGCACCGTGCGTCCGGTGCTTTTTGATGACTGCTTGGGTCAGACATGTTAGATGTTAGGTTAGGTTTTCTCAGTTTTCCTTCCGTCACCGTGCTTGCTGTGTCTCTTCTGCTTCGTTCTACTGATTTTCTATCTTATTACCGACCTCGCTATGTCAGTTGGAACTACAATAAAAATAACTATTGGCTTTTATTTCAAGGTAAATAAAATTTTAAAAAATACTTGTGCAGAGTGTTGGTGCTGGAAAGCCCAAATTCAGAAATATTGAATAGTAAGGCGAGATATGCGCATTCGAATGTGACTTCATTCCATTTTCTTCTATGGCTTCACACATCCTTTTATCCGTTTGATTATTTGAAATTTCTCTTCTTAGCGGATGCATCATTTTCGTCACGAGTATAATATGGTGCCTAGCCACATGCAACGCTCCTGACCACTTTCAAGTTATGGTAAAAGAAAGAAATATAAAAAGAATTTAGAAAGGTTTAAAATGGAAAAGATAAACAAAACTAACAAAGAGAAAAATAAATATAAGTTGTTGAATTAATATATTGAAGATGTGGAATGGAAAATTATAGGTACGGAATAGGAAGATTAATTATTAAAAATTATAGAGATCAAAACAGAAAAGCTACATTAATGAAGAAAAAATATATAAAGCAAAAAGCCGTAAGAATAATTCAAAATCAAGCAAAGTTCCCTAAATAATAAAATTTCACAAAGTACAAAACCGTAAACCAGACGAGAAGCAAAAGAATGATAGCAATAATCGACGTAGAACAGAAAACACTGCACCCCTCACAAGTTCAAATATAGCAGACTTCACAAGACGCCATGCTCGGACGCTATGACAAAAGTATGAAATTCGTGTATCCCAACTTTTTAACTTGTGATTAAATTCAAATACAAAACGAAAAAATAAATTGAAAAATGAATTCGTCAGTTTCATTTGTACTTCTATGTATTTGTAACTGAAAAGTATGAATTATCTCCCAATATTTGTTTGAACAAACTATTTAAAAACTCGAAACAAAAGGAATAATGTAGGCAAAACCCAAGATGGAGCGTCACTCCCCTAGAAAGAGTTGCCGAATGGTACAGTTGGGCGACTGCTTCCTGGAAGCGTCCGAGAAGTTCTTAAAATACGTAGGTACGCCGCGGAGCTTGTGGCCATGTCCTGGGTGGGTGCGGGCCGGGTATGGATTCTGAGAGCTGTTCTTAAAATCAGTCCTTACTCTACGAGCTTGTTGAAAACACTCCGATAAAACTTTTTCCAATTCCTCATAATTTCCGTGTTTCACTTTTTGTCGTTTACTCCTTCCCAGCAGTCCATTTTGTTCAATTTGAGGTCTGTATTTCAACACAGTTCTTTAATTGGAAGGAGGTACACTCAGTTCTTTAGCGATTTCTTTTTGCTTTTTTACCTGCATATCCTTCGTCGTACTTTCTCCAAATGTTCAGCTTGTCCGAAATCGATAAAGCTTTAAGTTTTATTCCAGTTATACTACTAGCACTGGCCATACCGAAATCACTAATACACCCACCAACGAACTAAAAACATTAAACCATTCGATACATTCACTCGATATAGGAATGAGTCAACATAACTAGTGCAATCACTCCTTCATCTGTGTGACAACATGCCTCTACAATTTAAGGTCTTTGTTGGACGAAACAAAGCAACAATGTCTACAGTATTTTCAGGAAGTTTTACAATATTCAGAGCGGTTGAAGAGGGGATTATGAAGCGGGAGAAAAAGAGAGAAGAGTGTCTTATCCGAAAATAACAGAGAAGAACAAGACGTCTTATATGTTGACTAGTATATTATATATAGAGAGAGATACATAGATGGATAGATACATAGACGACAGATCCACTTTCATTATTAAGGACATACGAGTATATTCTAATCACGCTAGTGTTATCAATGGTACCGTGGTTCATATTGTAATGTGCCTTTATATTGTGACCGTAAATCAATGTGTCTCCAATTTTAAGCTGTCTCAATTTGATATTTCATTTAAGTATGCAATTTTTTAAATTTCATGTAAATAGTATAAAGTAATAGTAGAGAATATTACTCTCACTTCTGTCGATGTCAACTGGTATAAAGTATCTTTCAAACCTTGTTCCTGATATGAGAGTATGGAAATTATTTCAATTGCATAAATTATACGACCGCAGAAGTGTGATATTTTGTTTTTTGTGTTATTCAACACAATTTATGTGTATACACTTGGTAATTGTTAATGTTTCATTTTTTAATTGTTTTATGTCTGAAAGCTTGGTTAAATTTTGAATCCACAAATTGAAGAAAGATATGTCTTTGTGTTTGTTTAATTCTTTTTTAATTCAGTAGCCAACATTCATCTGGAAGTTTGATGAGAACCTACCCATTGCGATCTTTAATTTCAGTTGGCATTCCTACAAGTCTCTATCCCTGCCAATTGTAGAGCGGTCCTGCGAATTAATCACTATTAAGTTTCCCCTGCTCCTTTTTATTTTGTTTTAATTTTATTTCGAAATATGTATGTTGTTCATGGTTGACCGCTGAGCTAACTAACTACCCACTAGGCGTGAATCCCACATATTTTTTGGTCCTTCGAGCCGGATTTACCATTTTAAAAACAAAGTAAATAGTCATATCTTGGAAATACAAATATTTAATTTATTCCATCAAACTACGTGTTATGCAAATTATTGAATGATTTAAGCTATCAACCATGTATTTCTATTATACATTTCTAATATGCATTTCTATTGCGTATTTCTATTATGTATATTTATTGTGTATGGTAGTACGTATTCATGCGGTTGTTAAGCGTCGCTCGTGAATGTAAAAAATTAGTGATGATTGCTATTTAACGCTAGGCAAGTATTCAGCGAATAATAGTCACTATAGCATTTCTATTGTTTTAATTACTATTTTTTTAAGAATGAAGCTGTGACAGTGCCGTCCAATAAAGAAGTTTAAGAAATGACTCGTGAGTACGAGATTCTACATTCGGGATTTAATACCGATAAGGATAAATGTCAACAATTAGAAATCAGTGATACTCGTTCGTTTAGAACTCTCACTCTCTATCTCGGACGGGTTCAAGATATTTTAAAAAGTTATAGCATCACAGCTCTTAGCATGTGGGATTGTTGTTGATGCAGTAGATTTTGAAACTGAATGACTTGATCTGATAGGTGATATTCAAGAAACTTAACATGATTATGCTCATTTCATCCCCGACTTGAGAAGCTCGCTCACATCTGAGCATAACATCACCTGCATCACCATCCAGATCATTGAGCTCCCGTGTTTAATATACTTCTCCCTGAATTGAGCCTGCCCAAATTTTCTGGATTTTTGAAAGGATATCAACAATTTGCAGACGCTTTTCAATCGACTATCTAAAAAAAAACTAATTTAGGTTAAGTAACTGAACTGCATTACCTACTCACTTGCCTATCAGGTGGGTCGAAGACTGTTATACAGGACCTACCCTTGGTTTATCAAAATTTTAAAGTAACTTAATCCACAAACGATACGATAATGTTTGCCTCGTTGTAGCAAGAGAGATTAAATAAATTTTTGCTGCCCCTACCATTAGTGATTATTCGTCTTCGGAATTGACTCCATTAATAGATTTGTTCAATTTTACCCTGAATGCTCTTGAAACTATGGGTTTTTTAGAGGTGCCATTCTGGATTTAATTATCTCCCAACTATTAACAGAAAAGCTAGGCTCACAAGCATTCATCGATTGGGAAAGAGAAGCGCCGCTTTATAATTTACCTACATTAACGGAATTGTTTAACTTTTTGGAACGTAGAAGGGAAATATCAGATCATAGTACTCATATAACCAATGCGAAAAAAAACTCCATCTATAATCTAAAAAATTCTAAACCGAAGTTGAACATGTTTCTAGATAAGTCAAGGCAAGTTCACTCTTGTCCATTTTTTCGTGGTTCCCATACCATATTTCATAGCATGGAGTTTTTAAAACTCCCTCTACGGCAAAGATTTTCACAAGTTACCTGGCGCAGGTTTTGCCGTAATTGCTTTAAGTCTTCTCAGCAAACCATTTCAGCACGGCGAGCAGTTGTTCAAAGTGTCCGAGCAGACATCACACCTTGCTATACGAAGCTTATTCTAACCGTCAACAAAACCAGCAGACATCAACTGTGCGGACGTGCAACTCATCAAATACTAATCAACCCTCATTTTTTTCTTTAAATAAGAATAAGGATCATTCGTAAGTGATTGTTGAATGTAAGTCGTGTCGTCCTATTGAGGGTGCTGTTGTCTATTCTGCAAACCCTCCTACGTCTAAACCATACGCGAAGTTCGCCGGTATTGCTCTGCATACTTCACCTCATCTAGATAATCCCTCTTGCTTGTTATTTACTCACCGAGAAATGATAACCACCAGTGATGGTCGATCCTTCATGGCTCGTGCTCTATTACATTCTGGTTCTTATTCAAATTTCGTTACTCAAGCTTTTGTTGATAAAATAGGATGCCGAAGTGACATCTACTACTAGGGTTATCTTGAATGTTGGCTCAATCTATTATAATTGGAATTCCGAACAATATACTATTGTGGTGCCATCTCTTACTTCCAAAATTCCACCTGTCGACTTGTCAATTGGATCATTTAAATTTTTTCCTAGTATGCATTTAGGTGATCCCTCCTTCGTCCAAGCTGGACCTTTTGATCTCATATTAGGTACATCAATATTTTATAATGTCATGGTGTCTGGAGAAATTCTATTGCGGTATAAACTTCCAGTGTTAAAGAATACAGTTTTAGGATGGATTCTATGATGGGAACAACCACTCCATGTGTTAAAGAAATCTAGCTATTCATCCAATCGTGTCGCATTTTCTCCTTTCATACTAACCATAAATGCTGACTCTCAGCGACAACTGGAAACTATCTGGCAATTGCAAACCGTTTTCTATGATAATCTTCGCTCCCCAGAAAAACTATTTACAGAAACTCACTTTCAAGAAAACTTATCAAGAAACCCGACGGTTGTTACGTAGTGCGTCTCCCAAGAAAACCGTTTAGGTGACTTTAGAAACAAAGCTCTTAGGGAGTTTTGGTCATTAGAACGTAGACTCGACATCAATCCTTAGTTGAAAACTCAATGTGTGAATTCGTGAATGAATTTGCTGAGTTAGGACAAATGACCGAAACCTCAGAACATCCTAGATTGAATGAAGAGTATTATATACCACTTGACCCAGTCCTTAAACTTATCAGTACCACGACAAACATATGTGTATTATTCGACGCAAGTGCTGTTACATCTAATGCTGTTAGATTAGATTATAATACAGGTGACCTCCCATTAAGGAGCCCCGTATATAAACCTAGAAGACCCTTTTTACTCCTTAGTACAGTTAAGTTTAATCCATCCCCAGGGCCTCGTAAAAGGACACCAGAGATTGGATTTTAGCCTTCCTGATATCCTTTCTTCTTAGATTCGGGAAATATAAACCTAGGTGACGGTGTCTAGTTTGGGCAAGAACTTCGCGCAAACAGAGTACATGCGCGGAGGTTTCCTCCATGCCGCACCTCCTACTCACTGGATCCTGACTGATCCACATAATGATCCCCATAATCCCCATAGGGTATTATGGCCTGTTACTTTTTTACCTACTACTTTCCTTACATGACTCCTAACTACATTTACTAGGACCTTCTGATATTCCTGGCTTGGTCCGGAGATGAACTCGCGGGCCTGCCTGGCTATATCCTGTGACTTCCAGAAGGTGAGATGTTGCTGGTCTGTAATTGACAACCTCCAGCCTCACCTTTCGTGGAGATATTCCAAAGATGGGTTACGGGCCCACAAAGTAGCCCTTGGATCTTATCTTTGCCAGTTCATCTGTCTTTTCATTTCCCCTAATACTCATATGTCCAGGAAACCACCAAAGGGTAATTGGGTTTCGTTTACAGAATGTGTCTAACATCCGTCGGCATTGCCACACAAGTTTGGATGTTGTACTATAGGCAAATAGTACTCTTAATGCTACCTGACTGTCGCTGCATATATATTAGCGGGCATTAAGTCCAGACATATTCTGTAAGTAATTAACGCAGACCAGTATAGCAAATACTTCTGCCTTCAAGACTGTGGTGTATTCCCCTAAAGAGAGGTGGAACCTTATATTGGGCCCCCATATCCCGTCGCCAGTCCCCGTTCCTGTCCGTCAGCCATCCATAAACCAAACGTTGCTCCCAGTGTGGAGACTTGTCCCGACGCCCGTGACCCAATCCTCTGTCGTGGGGATTACCACGGAAAATTCATAATCTAAGTTATACTCGGGATCCATCAGGTCCCCAATCATTCCAGCCAAAGGTCTTGCTACCTGGAACCTTGTCAGGATTGCCATGTGTCCTTTGAGAGGATTCTTAAATGACCACCAACCTAGTGACCTAAAGCGATATGCGTCCATGCTCGCCAGCTCCTTAATATATAAGTGCAGCGGAGGAAGCCATAGAAATGCCTCCATGGCACTGAGCGGAGTAGTGCCCAGCGCCTAGGTTATTCCTAAACAAGCTAGTCTCTGTATGGTGTTTAGCCTGGTATTTGTCGTCCCTACCCCAGAGCGAGACCACCAGACCAGTGACGCGAAGGTGATCGTAGGCCTTATGACAGCAAAATAGAGCTAGTGGTCCTAGTTCCCATGTCCTCTCAACATCTATACGACATGCTCACAAGATTTTGCGCACCTTTTCCACTTTATGATTTATGTGTTTTGTCCAACTTAACCTGACATCCAAGATCACCCCGAGATCCCTAACTGAAGTTGATCTGACTAGTCTTTTCCCAAATAATAAGGGCTCCGACAGGTCATCGAGTCTCCGTCTCCTCGTGAAAACAACTAGTTCCGTCTTGTCAGGGTTAACTGACAAGCACGTTTCCTGACACCATTTCTCAACCCTACGTAAGGAGCCCTGCATTAGCTCCGTTCCCGTACTGGAAAGATTGCCCGCGACCACCAAGCTGATATCATCAAAGTAGCCCGAGGTATAGGTTCCCCCAGCATTGAGTCTCGTAAGTAGATGATCCATCACCAGACACCACAGAGATGGTGACAATACTCCACCTTGCGGACATCCCCTGTCTATGACAGCCCTCAACATAACAGTGTTGAGGAATAGAAGAACTTGGCGGCTCTGCAAGGAGTCTCTAATTTATTTTGATAAAGTAGGACTAACTCCTCCTTTCACTAAGCTAAGAATAGCACGGATAAAAGCCCCCTCTATGTCCAGGAAAACAAACATAGCTAGTAGTTGCTGGTCATGGATATTCTCCAGCCTCATCACTACTTGTCGAAGAGCCGTTTCAACGGATTTCCCTTGCTGATAAGCTTGCTGAACAGGATACAGTGGTCGACACCTCAGTACACTCTTCTTGATATGCCTGTCTACCAGTCTCTCCAAATTTTTCAGAAGACAAAAAGTTAGACTGATAGGACGATAGTCCGTAGGCCTGGTATGGCATTGTCTGCCAGGCTTCGGTACAAAGAACACTTTTGCCTGTCGCTACAGGGAGTGTACATATCCCATGTTTAAATACGCCTTGTAAATCCTAACAAGATGTGGTGTGACGTCCTTCCCGCCGTTCTGCAGAAGTGCCCATTTTATTCTATAATAAGTAGCGATCTCCGCCGCCTCATTCCAACCTTCCCTATCAGGCCAGCGATATCCTACTGATTCATCCTCACTATTTGTGGTTGTTGCACCAGGAAAGTGAGTATGCAGCAACAGGTTCAGAGTTTCCTCGATGGGAAGTCCCCCTGATGGATCCTCCAGGGTACCGATCCTGGCCTTACTGTCCTTAATAAGCATTTTATGAAGTTTTGCTGCTTCATGCTGGTTCTGAATATCATCACAGAACTGCCTCCAGAATTTCATGGAGGTCTTCCTGACTTCTACCTTATATTACCTCTGAGACTCCTAAAAAGCGTCCCTGCTGACCTAATCCATGAGGATCCTGTGTCTATTCCACTGATTTCTGTTTCTCCTCCTAAGGTACTCCAGGTAGCTATTCCATCTAAACGTACCAGATGTCTTTCTCCTCTCCACAACTGGGCAATTCATCTCATAACAAGAGACTAAAGTCCCTCCTCAAGTCCTCCCTGAACGGAACCCAGTCGAACCATCTCGGATTTCTATAGGATTCTGTTTTTGAATGAGCCCTTTATGTTAAACACAATGTATCTGTGATCTGATAAGGAGGGTTCCCTAGAAACTCTTCAATCCATGAAGTCATCCACAATATCCATGGAGCCCAGAGTTAGGTCCATGACTCCGTCACTCCTGCGATTGCTGAAGGTCGGGATGTCTCCTATATTCATGATCTCTAAGTCAGTTGTACACAAGAACGCGATCAAATCCTCGCTCCGTCGATTGGTGTCTGTGCACCCCCAAATGCCATGATAGGCATTGGCGTCACAGCCCACCACCAGGTTGAGTCCCTGTCTTTTGCGAAATGTCACCAATATTCTGAATTCCTCCGCGGTTGGGGAGTCAGAGTCACCAGGAAAGTAGGTTGAGCAAACAACAAGATATGTGCCCTGTTGCTCCTTTTCATATCTCACTTGTACAGCAACCAGGTCCCTTCTAACGGATACTGGTATTGCCCAAGCGTTCATACCTTCAATTAGTATCCATGATCTGGGTTTGACACTTACTCCAGCACAGAACAGCTTGCAACCCTTACATCTCAGTCCCATGATACGACCCAACCTGAGCCGTGGATCTTGTATCAGGGCGACTGAAAACCCACCTCTGTCTATACTTCTTATTAGTACTCTAGAGGTCGCAATGCAGTGCTGCAAGGTAACTTGGATAAAAGATAACATCTCTTACCTTTCAGCCCCAGCGCTTCCTCTGCGAACCGCCCGGCTACGCCTGCGGTTGCGGTCCTCCTCCAATTGCCCCTGGGTCCACCGGCAGGCTAGATGGTTCCGTCGCCGGCCCCGTCTCCGCCCCCAACTCCGATTCCGGACATCTCTCATTTGTCGTGCACCCCTTCGGCACAGATCGCCTTACACCTTAAAGTTTGATAACTTTGGGATCGAAGGATGGGTGAAGAAAGAAAGGTCGTTGTGGAATACACTTCGTCTGGAACATGTTGAGACCTGTCTGGCTTGGGAGACCCTGTCAGTAGCTATGCTACCGCCGGTATGGCCCCCAACTTCATTGACCTGCCCAAAACCTTCTCCACCCGCACGGACAGTGCTACTTTAAGGTTGTATTCTCTGGGAGGGATCTAATGCGGTATCGTTAATCGATATTCTTACATTCGTACCAGTTATCCAGGCAGATTTCTTTACGCAGATAACAAGGTTTCGTACTTTTTCTATTGCATTCACGGCCGTCATCGCTAAGATGAATCGGCAGATTTTAGTGCACCCTCTCCAGCGTCATCTTCAATGGAACTTTTGTTGTCCTTCCTCCAATTTATCTTTATATGTCTATCAATTGAATACTGTTTCTTATGGTACCGCGCCGGTCTCTTTTTTGATATTGCGGACAGTGCATAAGTTGGTTGGGGACGAAGGAGAAACTTACCCAATAGCATCTCGTATGTTAACTCAAAATCTTTATGTTGACGACCTCCTATCAAACTGAGGCACTATAGATGAAGATAGATTTGTATTTCTCCAATTCTGTCAAGGAAAGCTGGCCTCCAATTTCGAAAATGGTCCAGAAATAGTACTGAATTTTTAAAATTTATTCCTCAGGATTTACGTGAACCACGAACTATTAGAGAAGTTGGTTCTTCCGTCGATATAGGAGTGCAAGCTTTAGGTCTATTCTGGGACACCCGGATACTTAGCATATCCCAAATGTATTTCCATCAATCGTACACTAAATTTACTAAAAGATCATTTCTATCTTGCATAGCTAGTATATTTGACCCGCGATGTCTTTTGAGTACATTTATAACGTCTTGCAAAATATTATTCCAAAGGGTCTGGAGGCATAAATTATAATGGGATGACCAACTTCTTGATTCAATCAACAATGATTGGTTGTCCATCTTCAACTCGATTCCCACCGTTTTTCAAATTGCTATACCCCGCTACGTTGGTAAGCTCTCTCCTGGTGGTACCACTCAGATTCACGGTTTTTCAGATACCAGTGAAATTGCTTACGGTGCCTGCATTTATAGCAGACATACAGATGCATGTAATAAAGTTACCTCTTATCTGCTCACTGCCACGTCGAGAGTAGCACCTAATAACAAGGTTACTGTTCCTCGTCTTGAGTTCTGTGAGGCATTACTTCTGCCAACCATAGTCAACAAATGAGTGAAAAATATCATGATGAGAACCTTATCTTGCTCACTGCAATAGATGCAAGGTGACCAGAGGGTGGTAAAATGAAAGGAAAAAAGAAAAGTCAACAATGTAAATAATATATTCGCATTTAATCCTATCAATGTTCAATTGTGAAGACTCCAGTATTGTGTTGTCATGGTTAAAATCATCATCCCGTGATCACAAGATATTTATAGGCAATCGAATCGATGAGATTCAAACCTTGACGCAATCATGCATTTGGAGAAATGTTCCTTCTGTTTATAATTCCACTGACTTGATTTCCTGAGGATTAACCCCTGATCTAATTGTTATATCTCAAAAGTGGTTGCAAGGCACCACCTTGTTGTCAAAAGTTGATTCATTCTGGCCCAAGTCAAGGCAATTTTTACCCAATGCCAATGAAGAACTGAGAAAGGTATTACAACAATACCTTACATTTATAACAACCTCACTAGACCTTCCGTTTATAAACGAATTTTCTTCTTATCCTAAAACCATGCGAGTGATGTTATATGTATTACGATTCATTCACAATATTCGCAATTCCACTAATTCCCATAGTGGTGTTATCAAGGTCAATGAACTTAAACGAGCTGAACTTAAGTGTATTTTTTTATTCAGTTCCAGTGTCTTTCACAGGAAATAAATGCGTTAAAAGTGAAAGATCATTTATTTGATTGAAATGTAATAAATGCCTAGTTTCTGCTCAGAAAGGTTTGTGGCAAGAAAGGGATTAGTTCACTGAACCAAAAGACATTTAGACTTTGTTTAGCAGAAAGTCTTTGCAAAATAGGCCCATATTGTCAGAAAAGAGGTAGACCGAAAAGTTGTGATTAATAGAAGTGACTCGAATGAGATACCCTGGGTCCTCTCTGCCTAACAAAGATGTCAGGACACATAATTGTGATCATTGGCCCGTGTGGAAAGAAAAGAGGACAGCATGCAATGGGCCAGGGTGTAATGGTCACAAGTGTGTTTTCTGCAATAAGTGTGAAGTTAATTTTCGTCAGAACAAATATAAGAACTGTTTTAAGGATTTCCATCAAATGTAACAGAACATTATGGATAAATGCACCCTTTCTGATAATTGTGTTCTCAAAAAACTGATCTGTTATTGCGCACATTTGCATATATTCAATGCCCAGATAAATTTGCGACAAGTAAAAAATAGTTACAAATTTTCTTCTCATGTTTTAAGAAATAATTTACTTATAAAAAATTGGTGATGAAACAAAATCGCATTAAAGGGTTAATGCATATAAATGGTGATATAATTTGAATTCCAATAATTAATTAGTAGTCTGCTAAATGATAGGCATATATTTAACGATGTGTGCCAAAATATTTATTCGTGTTACGCACTCAGATGTATTAATAATCACCGGAAAAAATAAAATAATTTTTCCACTAGCCATCATTACGGATTTACATTCTTTTCATTTTCCTTCGTTCTAATACTAGTGGTTTCTGCTTTAACTGCCTTTCTGCCACAACGAGTAGTCATCAGTCCCTAGGACACCTCAAAAAGAATTTCTTAACCAACGGGCAAAAGTGGTACATCATCTTATTAAATATTAAAATGAAATATGCTAGTCTATACAGTTTATATTTGAGTGAAGAATAGTTTCAGGTCTCATAGAGAAAATTAGATAAAGAAACTGAAAATGTCCTCCAGATCTTCTGACATTGACCATTAAGAATCAAATTAGTGTCTTGGGTTCTCAAATTCAATGTAGTTGCGGACTCCGTGAGTTCTTCATCCCGTGCGAACGAAAACACGTAACCGGAAATGATCTTTAAGCAACATCGTATGGGCCATTCTATCTGAAATGGGGGTGTCTCATGCGAGGTAAATCACTACTCATCTACTATCAAATCCTTCATGGGGAACACAATCAAGTAAATTAACCTTATAACAAAAACAGGTCACTCAGTTGAAAAACTTCAATATAATACTGCTATTTTTTGGTTTGTGACAGTGGTCTTGGACAGGATCTGATTTTATATTTAAGCCTAGAAAATCACGTCTCGTCTGTCTCCTCTACAACCTCTTTTTATAATTATTTGTTCTTTTGTACTCATTTTGTTAAAATATGTTGAATGGCTCCATCACACAAGGTTTCATTCTGGAAATTAAATTAAATTTGGTACGGGTGCAAATGACATTGTTGAACATAATTACTAACCAACAAACCTAAGTTTTGACTTTCTGATTCTGTAATAATAATTATTATATTAATGTTTTCTGCCATAGAAAAAATGCTTAATATTTGGGGGAAAAAAGAATAAACTTTGCTTGAAAGATACGTTGATGTAGAATATCAATGAAGTGTAAAGTTGTCTTAAGTATAAAGTTACTTTGTCGAAAGATTTATCTGACATTTCAGTCGATTGCTGAATCTCACTTCATTGTCATTTTTCAAAAATTAAATTCTTGTAATAAATTACACCACATTTTTATGCATATTTATAATTATATTAAGATTATATAGCAAATATAAAAAATAATAAGCACACCCAAAGTAATTTATCATGAACGTTTACTTGTAAAATCTTACATGTTTTTGTATCTTCTCTTCCCTTCTTGGTATAAATTCTTCTGACTCAGTTATCTATGTTAACTTTCAAAAAAGCGAAGAAAAAGTGGTAATATTGTTTACAAAAACAATATTGTTTACAAAAACAATACTTAGCAAAATCATATAAAATATTACATTCTATCTAAATAGGATTGTTATTGATCAAACACTGAATTAAACTCATGAACATAATCTATCATTTTGAAGAAGAGGTGGAAATATATCTTTTCCAGGAAATAGTTCTTATTGCATGGTGTGACTTCAAAAAATACCAGTTCATGAAATACATAAAGGATAATTACAAAAACATATACCAACCTGCAGATGTTCTTTCATAATATTTGACCATATCGCAAAAAACTTCAAGTAATAAGTATTGTAATATTTAATCCTCGTGATGCAAAGAAATAAAAATTATTCAGGAAAAAGTCTATCCCCTAACTCCACCGTTTATTATTATAAATTATAAATAAATGTCTATACATTTATACTCTGTAGTTAATCATATTCTTGTTTATGTCTTATTGAAAATGTATTCAAAGCAAATTTCCAATGATCGTGTTGGTTAGCATTATAACAGTTCAAGTTTAAGAATAATAATTGCTTCTCCAATCATTTTGAAACATATTTGAATATGTCATATTTAATATACCCTTGATTTAGGTCAATTACTAAAAGGTCTAATTTACTATAACTGTCTGTCTTAAGATTAAGAAATACTTATTTTATTTGATTATGAAATCCTTTTGATTATTATCAAAACCACATAGTATATATTTTTCTCGAAAATTACATCAAAATCATATTTTTAACGAAACATAAAAGAAATAAGGTAGTTTATAAAATAAATATAATTATTATAAATATATCTTTGAAAAACTGTTTAACAGATCTACTTACTAGACATAGCCAAGATTCATACAGTTTCATACTTACGAGTTGTAAGCACGGAAATAAACCGCACGAACTTCATTTCTTGTGTACGAGGAGTTACTAGTCCAATATCGTCCTATAATTTTATCAGAAAAAGTGAATTAATACTGTTTGACATCACACATTACTATGCTAATTCTTTGTTTCTTAAATTAGTTTTTTTTTCCTCCACGTGGTCATACGCAGTTTGTACTGTTTTTTGACAATAAATTTATTAAATTTATTATTATTTGTTTATTGCATTTGCACTTTGTTTACTACAGTCGTGAGATTTACTACAGTGAGAGGAGTTCCCTACTCAAAGTATGTTAGTAGGATACAATATATTCCACATTCCCTTAGCCCTTTCAATTGTTTCTTGGCTGAAAAATGACCTATTAATATATAAGGAGTTGATAATTTGTTAAACATTATTGAAACAAGTTTTATATTCCACTTATCCTGATTTTGATTGTGTTCTTACAAGCCAAATGAAACAAATAACGTATTGAAAAGTAGTCATTTTATGTCTTAATTGAATACAAGAAATTTTCCCTAAATTGTTAGTAAATTTGTTAGAAAACAACCAAATTGTGTGTAAAAAGAATTGTGCAAGAACGACAAAATATTATATCATTTCTAGTTCCAAATTCCGCCTTTATTTTCATAATTATGCAGTCCATATCTGCGATCAAAAGATTGGACGTATTCTGTGAGGGTGCGGCTTATTTTTGTTGGTTGAAGTGTACATGTTGAAAGGAAATAAAAATTTTAAGCTCTCAGAGTATGTGAACCGAAATATATCTTGAAATGTACAATATTATATTTAATGATAATCAGTTCCCATTAATTTGACTCGTTGAATAGAAGAATTATTCTGTTCTTCACCTTCGATACACACTGTAATCTTCTAAGGAATGGATAGGTTCAGCCTTAGGAAAAACCCTTGTTCCATTTTGTACCGTATGGCGAACAGCAATAAAATGCGTATGGATGTGTTTATCCATATGTGTGCTCCATGGGGAAATAGAATCATGTCTGTGCACTGTATGTGCTACAATATACAGAGATCTATTTGTTGAGATATGGTTTAATTGAATTATTGAAATATCTAGGTACCAGATGTTTGTAATTACATGGATACACCAACCGAGAGTGCGAGCTCCATTTTTGCAGAGACTTGGCCGAAGAAAATCCAAATTTGATCGTTACCACCTCCACCACAAGGGATGTCCTCGTTGCAAAAAGATTGAAGAGTTTCGAACACATCACATACAAGTTTCGAAACATCTTTCAAGATTTAAGCGAATAAACGTAGATTTACTTTGAGGAAATGTTAGCCAAATTTTTTTTATCACGCTAAAAAGCTCACGCATACAAAATTAGCAAAGAAAACTAGTAAATCGTTGATGTGTCGGCTTTCCTCTTTCATTATATTGAAATATCATAGCTGATCGCGTATGGTCCAAACCCTTTGTAATTTGGACAAGTTTCTAAGTGACAAAACTAACTAAAATATTCATAATTTTCAATATTTATTTTACATTTAGTAATAGAAAGTAGTTTAAAAACATTACAGAATGTAATCAGTCATAAAAGTGAAATTTTAGTTAAGAAATAATTGAGTGATACTGATAACTATTACAAAAAATTTAACATGAACTTTACACTAACATGAAAATAACCGACTTTAAAATCATATTCTAGTAAATTAATAAAACTTTTCTCTGATATTTTAGTTTCCCTGAATTAATGAATAGCTCATGTAGAAAAAGTCCAGTTTTGAATCTCTTAAATACTATCTTAGTTACTTACAAGCTATAATATTTTCAGGATTTGGTGAGGATAAAAACTACTCGCCAACCCTCTCGCCAAATTGTATCCATCATCAGGAATAAAAATACAGAAAATACTAGTCATAACCTGGTTCTACCATACACTTGTATTGTAGTTGCTCACACTTAACATTACGTAAATTGGATCATATCCTCTTAAAAAAATATTCTCCATACACCACCAATTTTCCTCTTTAATGATAAATAGAATTGCTCTGTTATGATTTGTAATTTCTGTATTTTAACTGTATAGCTGAGAATAATATGGATAGCTGAAAATAATATGGATGGAATGACACCCTCAAAAAACTTCTCAAAAAACTTCTCAAAAAACTGTAATTATTAGGAAAATAATACAATTTTTAACAACAGGTGTATGGCAATAGTCTTCTGTGAACGATATTTCTGATAAACTTAGCCATAAATGGTCCAAGTACCTGAAGTTTCAAAGGTCACATTCTGTCAATAATGAGATTGATGGGGACATGTTAATATGCACAACGTGCTCTGGGCGACGAATAGACGCATACTTCTTATTTTTCCTTTTAAGAAGTGCTCCTACGGTGAGATTTTGTGAATTTAAATATAGCTCTATGGCATCCAGTAAGTACGAGTGCATTTCAAAAAAGTCTAACTTAAAAAAAGAGCTGGTAAAAATTTTCCAAAGAGCGGGCTGCAAGCGTAAAATGATGCTCAGAACACGATACAATTTTTGCTTCGACAATTTCACTGTCACTTTAGCCATTTCGGCCCGCTCAATATCGTTCCAACACTTCCACCTTGGTGCTTCTTCCGCGCTGCGCAGATAATACCGTGGAGAAAGGGAATTTCTTCTTCGAGTCATCATGGTTGAACCTTTATATTGATTCCGAATTGCTTGTAGATCTTGTTCCTCCTGAATTTTTTTAGGAAAAAATCTTAGCGCCACCTGTATGCCAGAAAAGAAAAAATCTATTTAAATTTTACAAATACTTAATATCGTAAAATTAGTACGTATCTATCTTCATTTTATGATTTATAAAATTTATTGTATTTTTTAAATATGTATTAATTGTAATAATAATAACAGAATCGTAGAATTTAGACTAGTACTCTCTGATATCATTATTTTTAGCACTCAACTTTGTGTAATTGTGTGGAACGGACTCCCAATACGCGGAAGTAATTTAGGGGTTTTGTAATGATTTGATTTATCATCATCTTCAAGACTCGAATCAAAAATTTTATTAAATCATTTATAAATAGATGGAAAAATATATTACTGTTGCTTGCTAGCAGCTACTAATTTTGTTGTCCGCAGATATATCTTCACTCTTAATTTATGGTACTTCTCTGAGCACATGTAAAGTACACTAATCTAATTTTGTGAATGTCACTATGTTTTTATCCAGCACGGATTATTTTGTAAGTACCATTTTACGCCATGTACAAATTCCTGTGAATGAAATACAATTTGCTACGTGGTTTAAAGAAACTGCGTAATTATTCTCACAAGACACGCTATCAGAAGGTATCAATAATTGTCCGAAAATCTACGGAGTCTAACAACATTTTCGTGATAGACATATTAATTCCAAAATAGTTCACTAGATATCAGAGTGTAATTTTCAACATCAAATAGATTATATGGCACGTTCTGTGTTGAAATACCGATTCCACATAAAAGAGAAAATGTTACAAAAGAGGTGTTAATTGAGTAATTTTAACATCGGGGAAATTTTTATATAAATGAATATATTTGTATTTCTTTTTGTGAGTTCATCACTGAATTCGTTTCATTATCTGCTTCAAGAGAACTCAATAAAAATAACATCTTATAATAAACTCCCCAGCTCCATGCATCACCACGTCATGTACCCCTAATACACTTACTATCCTGAAGAACGCTAACGATAATATTTTATTTCCAAATCTTATTTTCCATACGTATCACCATTTAGTAAAATATAGCATCAGAAATTCGAACTGGGATTTTAACTCGAAAAAAGGTCGTTTCAAAGCGAAACGTCACCTCAACATAGTTTTGGTTCCGTAGTTTGAGCATTTATAGAAATTTTTCGTATATTCATGGGAGTGGAACCCCCTGAAATGCAGAAAATTGAAATGAAGCGTTTTGAGATGTAAAAAAGTTGCATGAATCGGGCTGAAAATCGCATCAGTAGTGGTTCATCAACTGTCATTTAAACCTATTTGTGTTTCCGACTGGAACAAAAACTATCCCTACAGTATACCCGTAATATGGTCGTACCTCTACAGCTGAATTAATTGAGTATTTTTGTTTTGTTTTACAGGTCACGCTTGAGAATGATGCCATAAATTTCCCCTTTACGTTTGAGGAAAAAAAGCCATTGTTGTTGGGGATTACACGTAGGACCTTCGCGTTTCACCCTTTTAAATCGTAGGTAGTTGGTCCAAACAAATCTTACGTGTGTCTCGCAACCCTGTCTGATCGGTGATACGCTTACTGAAGTCCTCAAAGACTGTTACCACCCCTTTTCTACCCTCTCTCAACATCGGGATTGGAACAAATTTTTCGAAAAATTCGAATAGAGATTAATGTCCTTACGTTTCGAAACAGCAGCATTATTTATTTAGAAGTTCTCAATTTCTTTCTCAGCTTCTTGACTGTACTCTATTTCGTTTGAAATGTATTTAGTAACAACGCGCTATGAGATTATTAACAGCCGATCAGTCCATTGCGAATGAAAATGCATTTCAAGGTGTGTGGAAGGGTATCATTTAATAACACACGACTAAATAATGAAAAAAAGCTGAACATATGCGTAACCGAATAAATTTGAACTATAGACTCCAACAAAGACTACACTATACTACACTTAATAAAATGCTGGAATAAGAAACTGAATTAAAATTGAATATCAAAGAAACTGTCAGCGAACAGCTCCACTACAAACATTCCATGTACAGACGGAAAACATTAGTTTCGCACATAAATAATTCGTAGAGTCGACTGGGTGTCTGGTTTGCTGACTCAGCACCGTATGTTCGACTCTGCAGGAATTCGCCTTCCCTATTTCTCTTCGCCCTCTGTGATTGCGGACGGTATATCTTTTTTGTCCAGAACATATAGATAGATACATAGATAGATAGATAGATAGAGATAGAGAGATAGAGATAGAGAGAGAGAGAGAGACGACCATCTAGAACCGGTATGCATGTATTCTTAAAGTGAAAGATAATTTGAACGAAAAATTTTCGTGGGGGGGACGTTTGAAAACTATGAAGTATTCTGATCTGAGTTAGGAATTTTTTGAAAAACAAATACAACTCTACCTACAGAAGTGCTAACGAAATGTTTCTCTACATTTTATCCCATTAAATTTGTTTTCTAATGTTACTCAAATTCTTGATACCTTGAAATCATTCGAAAACATGTTAATTATACAATACATTAACTTTCTGGTTTTGGGACTATGTGCTCTGATTTGGCAGTAATTAGTTATATAATCGTAACTGTTGCAAGTGTATCGAATGAAAATTGTAAAATCTTGTAACAATATATCCGACTCTAATCACTCATAACACTCATTTCTCGACGCATCAATTGAAATCTACGGATGAAACAATAAAGCAATATCTTCTCATTTCAAATCTTTCTTGGAAACATACAAAAAGGATGAAATTAGGCCTTTCGGACGTGACAAAATCAATCTAGATGGTGTTTATTATTGTTAAGCCGCTTTCGCCTAAAAATACATTTTAAATAAATAATAAATATATTTATAAATAAATTTATTGTCAAAAAACAGTACAAACTGCGCATGACCACGTGGATGACAATAAACTAATTTTACTCTCCGGAAGCAAGCAAGGGAATAAACAAAGAAAAAAAATGAGGAAAGAATCTCCTGCAATGTTTTATCAAAAGCAATTAAGTATATTAATACACAAACTAACGTATTTCAGGAGCTATCCTCGTCGTCAGTGATCAAAGCAACAAATAGTCAAACAGGACTAAAATACTCTGAATCCCTATTTTTATGCGAACAGAATGTAAATGTAAATGACGGGAAAGCCTTTCTATTCTGATTGAAACGTTTCATTTCTATTCACTCCTTGTTATTTCGAACATTGAATATGGGAAAAACACCCCAAACATTTTTATTTTAAAATACGTGCATCAATACCACTTGAAAAAATGTTGTGGAAGAATGTTTCTTTCCTCCGACTCATTAATGGAGTAAGAAGATCACCAGATAAGAGCTGAAATCACTTATGATTTCAAATAAAATATTTATCTTAAGTACTAAATCAATCTTGTACCAACTACATTCGATTTTGAAGCATAACCATAAATTTCCACATTACTGTAACATTTCCCTTCACACCACGATACACGACGAAGAAATCAGAGAAACGTACTTCACGAGTTCATAACTAAGGTAACAATTAATTTCCAACAAAAGACATTGTTTACGCCATCCAGTATATTGGTACAAATAATAATAGGACACGGAGACCTAAGTTCATATGTATTTAAAATAAAGAAAATACTATAAGGCCAGTGCATGTTTTGATAGTAGAAGGAAAGTCCTGATAATGTTTTATGGGAATACCTGATAATTTGGAGATGAAGGAAATTTTGAAATGCGTTCATGAAAGAAGATATCCTTCACACAAGAAATCTTGAGAAGTTAATCTCTATATATTAACAAATCTTTGAAGAACACTTTAAATACTACTGCACTATATGTGCATACTTTAAACACTACTGCAGAATAAATAGTAGATTGTGCCAACCTACCTGTGGTGAAGAACTATTATCATGTGAAGGGAGCAAGTAGGCAGCGAAAGGATGTCCTGTCAAAAAATACATCAATATATCAGAGAATGAAAATGGCAAAAAAAAATTTTAAAAATCAATATTGAGACTGTTTGTGGCAGGAACGGCAAATAAATAAATTAATTCTAAAGCCTCCTATAACAAAAACTTTGTTCGACAGAATAAATTCCTGTGAAGCGCTAAGGAATTACTGGAATTATTAAGCGAGGCATGCAAATTTGAAGAGAAAGTTACGAAAAATTATCATCACTTAAAACGATTGTAATCACATAAACGAAAACCACGAGTAAAACTATTTCCAGAATACGTTCACGTATGCACCTATGACTGGTGTGGCTACGACTTTCTTCAGCGGAAGTCCCTCGCTTGATAAATTCCGGATTTGCGATATTAAATGATATGCGAGCATTCAGAACGGATAAATAACGGGTAAAAGTTGAGTAAATTTTCCTGTAAACGTTGCAAGTTTTATCCACCGTCATTATAATTCGTTACGGTCTCATAGGGGAGTGCAAAAAACTGACACCACAAGTTCAGTGGGCGTAGCCTCCAGCGAAGTTCTGAAGACTATCACGAACACTCCGATGGCAAGTATGTTCCGATCCACAATAATCATCACGTTCATACACTTCTCTTTCACCTCCGGGAATCCTTATTACGCCTCCTTTTCTGCTATTTCTATGAACCGGTTGACAGTAGTGTCAAAATCTAACACAACACTACCTCGTTAAAACACGAATAGTCGCTTTACGCGGTAAATGTGTAGCGTAACATTTGACTTAAATGTACGTGCGCAATTAAAAAATCAGCCGTTAAGAGCACTGTGACGTGGAAGCGACTGGGTAGTGCTAAGATTACTGCCAGCGCGCTCTTCGATTGTGTAATATATTGTGTCCTCTCGCGGCGATTTCGTGATGCGACGGCTAATAACCGCGAAACGGAATAATTGTCAGTTTGCGAGTTTCGTCTTTGAAAACGCGGCTGTCATACAGTGAGATCCATGAATGATCGAACGCGTAAGGTAGAAGATTGAATTCCCGCACTCGGGTCGATGAATGACTGAATGAAATTCTGAGGAATCAATAAAAAAATTAAGAATCAATTATTCACGTGCTATTTATATCACGAAATGTTTACTGATTTATACTAACACGAGAAAGTTCTAGAGATGTCCAACTACTCTAATTGGATCCAATTTAGTGTAAGGACCATTTCGTAGGAGCCTGGATCTGGTATGTCCGTGACTTTCCTGAACAGACAGCAACCGCTTAATTAATTCAGCTCTTTGCACATTCACGGACGTGCAAGCATTCAAAAAGGGTCAGTGATAGTGAAAACGTGAATGAAATTGGCAGTAATCGAGTTGAGTGAATTTGGCACGACACTCACAAAGCAGGAACCTAGTAGGAGTCACAGCGAATTCACCTTGAAAATCTTTCCTCAAAATGCATCCTAATTTTCTAACAGAAAATCTCATGCGACATAAATGGTCCAAATCGCAATACTCTCTGCATTCACTCACCCCTGTTCCTTCTTTTGGCACTTCGAAACGTGACGTCTTTTATTTCTGATGTCCTCTCTGGACGATGCTGTGGAGGTCGGTATCACACCAGCAACGTTGTATAACTGACACTTCACTGTAAAGCACTAACGATTACTTTGCAAGAAGTAACACATGTAAAAGTGTGTGACGTACGACTTCGCCAAGCACAAGCACTCGCGGTGAAGACCACTGCCACAGTGACTGAGGAGTCCAGTGCGACGTGGGAACAACGGCACAGCAAAGACGTTGGACGTATGCTGGATGGCGGGAGGGGGCGAAACACTCGCCGACTGCTGGCGCTCTCCACAGTTACATAGAGCCGTGTGCCCACACGTGGTTTCGTTATGCCATGCCTTATAATCGCGGGAAGGAAGATCCCTTTGTGAGACGCATGTTGCGTCTTAGAAAATGCGAATATCACCGATCCACTTTCATAGTCGCGATGATTGATCCCGTGCGCAAAATGTCGGGAGTTTGATTCCCTTGTAAGAGATCTTTTAAGGAGTACCATCCCTCATTTTAATCGTTTTCACTGACCAACGCATCGTCAATCATTCTGAACCCCGATCAAATTCGCTCTAGTCAGTCATTTTTTAAGTCCTTAAAAGTTGCCAAATTCATTTACTGATGCACGAATTTGGATCAAAGAGAGAATGGAAATAGAACTAAGAAAGAATATTTATGGGTAGTATCACAACATAGATGTTGAAATAGAAAAGCATTTGAGAGTGTACAGTTTTTTTAATTCGTATTTTTAATATAATCTATTATATTTGTTTCTTTATGGTGTATGGTCTTCAATGGAAATATTTAAACATCCTTCGTCCCAAACTTTTATTCTGGTATCCCCCTAATCGTAGTACAATGCTTTATTATTCCGAAGTTTATTTATTGCAACGTTTGTTCAACTCCTTGATATGTTCTGATGATTTATGAAGAAAGTGTCTGGGCTTTGTTTATTGTTGGACGAACTACACAACATAATACTTACAATAAATTCACTTGCAGAGAGTGAATCAACCACGATATGTATGAGCGTTCTTATAATACCTTGTGACTCATTCCAATATAAAGTGAACTCCACGAAGGGAAAGAGATGAAAGAGTCTTGTTACATTTATATTAATTCTGCGGGTACATATTTAACTGTTCCCTCGTAAAACTACATGTATGATGTAAATTAATTTAAAATAAGGATAAAAATCTTGCACTCATCCGAACACAGGTCATGATCGGGTGGTGATTTTTCATAAGGTATGTTGCTTTCAACTCAATGCAAGTGGGTACAATTATAATAGTTACTTGTACAACATAAATTGAATGACAATTACTTTCATTGTTCATATAACGAATTTGTTTATGGAAATCGTAACTATATAGATGAATTGTTTGATTGGTGAACCCCACTGAGGTAACCCAAATTTACCCACCGCTATGAGTAAGAATACTCTAACGGATAATACAGATTAAACATTATGAATTATTTTCATTTTCCATTTTAAATTCTAAGAGTTAATTATTCCTTAGTAACTTAATCAGAGAATGTACTTTTATTAAAAGCAGCATCGCGTATACTGTAGTACCTATTAATATTCTATTCAAATAGTAATGTTTTTGTTGAAATCTTCGTACAAACATAATTTCCCTGTAGTATTTGTGCCAGCGAAGGGAGTTTATTTATATTTTTGAAAAATCACGGTAATGTTAATAAAATTATCCATTATCATACCCATGACAGAGGTCACCTGATTAGTAATATTTAATAAACACGTCGTTTTGGTTTGAGTAGACATTTTCTATAACTCATAGCAGTTTGGTGGGTTTTCTTACCTTCGTCAAGCACCGAATCCAATATACGAGCAATAAGTCTTTTTATACGTTAATTGCAGTTTAATTAAAGCATTTTTCGGGGCACTGATGGAATAATAGGCTTATTAAAACAGCACATTCTTACGTTGAGACATCTGTTTCTACGAGTATAATGTTTTGGATCATCAAGTTTTTAGCATATTGGTACGTTCGCTAATAATGGGCAGCTTCTGCACAGTCACCTTAGAAGAACACATTTGGTACTTGCACCCTACGAAAATGTGTCGCCTTCCTTTCCCCATTCACATCCAACAAGGACACTCTTCTACTCTTCTACTCTTCTCCTCGTAATCATCCTCCACCTTGACGCCGGGAGCTTTACACAAAGCAGCGCTTAAGTCGTGCTGCGAGCCTACGAATAAGACAGTGCCACTCTATCGCCATCCCCCATACTCTGCTCACATGTCTTCTATTTTCTCCGAACACGAAGTCGAACTGTAATCCTTACAATAGTCTCCAATTCTCTAACTACTTAGCTCGCAAACCTCCTTGGTACTAATCTCCGACCTGAGACAGGTGAAAGAAGACTACGGTTGAGTTTCTGAACTGCGTTTTGACTTACGACTCCCTCAAACAACTACTTCCGTTGTAATTGTATCTAGAAAAGTCGCAAGTGAGTCAATGAGCCTTAAAAGTGAACTTTTCGCATTAATGCAATAAAAATGTAGACACGCGTCGAGGAAACCCGTAGCTTTTTACTGTACATATTCATATAGCAAAGCTCTAAATATTCCTTTAAGATTACTTAGTGTTCTCGAGTAATTTTTCCTGCATGTTCTTCAAATACGTACAACAATTATGTACTAAAACATGAAAAATAAATTGATAAAGGTATATAATATTGAACATACATAATAATTCATAAAAATTAAATGTATTTTTACATTTTATAGTTCATTCGTAACCTACAGTTCAGAAACAGGAATATATTATACTACTATCCGCACGTTGACTAAATCAATATAACATTTGAAATGGATTACGTCGTTTAATGAAATGATTTTTCCGAGGAAAATTTTTATAGGTTCTTGTATAAATTTTGCAATGTTTTCAAAATAAATAATAATTTTTAATTACATAATGCCAATATGCACGTATTTCCTGGATATTAAAAAGGGAGTACAACAAAATATATGATTTTTCACAACGATTTGTTTTCTTCAGTTGTAAATACTTCTCTGCTATTTTAAAATAACACAGGCTCACAAAAATTAAAAAGTGGTCTGAACCAAAGGCTAGACCAAAGTATCCTTATGTATTTTGACTTGCTGAATCCGAATCCTGAGCCAGAATTGCTCCATCACTCACCATTTTCTTTAAAGTCGCGAAAAACCAGCTTTATGGAGAAAAATATTAGCAGAGAATTCAACATCAGATACACCTGTCCAAATCGACAAAAAAGATTCTACAATAAGTGTTTTGATGCCCCGAATCCGGAGAGAGAATTTTAGCTATATACAGGGTTGGGCAGGGAGGTATGGATGATTTGAAATAACACTTACACTCTCATTTTTAAACAAAACTCAAAATTTATTTTTTTAATGTGTACCTTAGATGTTGCCATTACGAAAATTAAATTAAATTAAAATTAAATTAAAGAGGAAAAAATTGAAACATTGATTACGTACGAAAAATAACATCTGTTAAATGCTGTCCGTTTTTGTCCATACACTTCT
>NNCF01131489.1:33603-66897 GCA_002313205.1 Laupala kohalensis | reverse complement strand
TGTGTTACGCACAAAACTCGCATTCGGCCATTGGACAAAAAAGGCGACCAAAACTAGTTTTGGCAGATGCGTTTCTACCTGAACTAGTTTTAAGCATTTTCAAAACGCTCAGTACTAGTTTTGGAAGTTCATATTTTGCCACAAGTTTGAGCGTTTTCAAAGTGCTCAATACTAGTTCTGGCAAAAGAGAATCTTCGAAAACTAGTTTTGTCCTCTCAACAATAATGAAACTTCTTATACTCGATGCCAATTCTTTTTTTTGTGATTTTCATACAAGGGGCATAAGAGAAAACGGTAATCACGCTCTTTTGAGAGTTTTTATGTTCGGATTGGTATAAAAGTATTCATCCCGAGTATATTACAAGCTTTTATTTAACTCGTTTTTTTTCGATGTATGTGTATGTATGTATATATGTGTGTATGTATGTANACAGATATATATGTGTGTGTGTGTGTATGTATGTGTAGTTTACATGATAATTGATATGGTACCATTTTAGGAAAATCCATCGTAAGAGAGTGAAACGGGGATATGTATGTATTTATGTTGTCCTTCCGTTTTCAATTTGTAGTTTTAGTTTTCGGCTACGTCCAAGTTTCTGATTGAGCTGTAATTTTACAGATATGTGTAGTTTGCATGTCAAGAGATGATTATGGCACGATATTATGAACTATCCCTAAGCAGGTTGAAATTGGAGTATGTATGTGAACCTCTAAAACTTTAGAATTCTTGGAGCAATTTGAACCAAACTTGGTGCACAGGGTTGTGACAACAAGCACCGTGGGGATAAGACAACCTTGGCACTTCCAGGGACTGGGTGGGAAAAGGGTAGTATGTTTAAAAATAATTGAAAAAAATATTTGATGGGAAACTATAATTTCCGGTACCGTAGAGGACTACCCCAATAAGTTCACCATTCATCCACAGGGGAGATAATATGCTCCTAGCACCAATAAGGAAGAGGGTGGAAATACAGTGGTAAGTTAAAATAATAAAAAAACGACCGATTTTGGTGCGGAATACATCAATTTTGGTACCGCTGAATAGCATTGACACTCTCAATGCAACTTACGCCCATGGTTACCCTTTACGAGGGATTGTCACTCATTGAGTAGGGGGTGAGAAGGGAATGAAATGTAACAAATATCGAAAATGGCCGCTATTAGTTTTGAGATCGTACTTTTAGGGGCATCTAAAGCCAGTAGTGATATTTCCGATGGTAATAAATTCCACGATTAGCCAGATTATACTCCTAGTATCTTTTGGGAAGGGAATGCAATGTAAAAGTTTAAATACTAAGGATTGTTTCAGAAATTTTAAAGTTTTATTAGTATTTATGACGCTCGATCCCTTTGATTTTGAAATTAATATTTCATATTTTAAAAATATATGTCTTTAGGTACCTTCTAAGCTCCTGCACTTATAGTAAGTGAGCAAGGAAGGATAATTCTTATAGTTACATTTTTCATTTTCAATTTTTAATTATTTAGGACAGTAATTTGTAAATAAAAACTTGTTTTGAAAAAGTTTCTTTTTTAAGTTTAGATTGAATTGTACAATTCTCAGTGTAACGAGTCAGAAACTTGAGGGCATTTCGAGTATCATAATTCATCTCAACGTCTCTGACAACTATGGATTCGACACAAATATCGATCGTTTCCGATTTTTATTTGCTCGTTACGCTCTTTCCAACCCCACCTAGAGGGGTACCAAACATACCGTTTGGTTGGATCTTCAACATAACGGTATTGGTAGTATAATTTTTCGTCTATAAATATTGAAAATTGCAGAATGAACGCAAATCAATAATATTAATTTTTGTATCATGCCACCCCGTTTCCAACTCTCTCTCACTAACTTAGAAGTTGGACGGATGCCATTTCTCGTGGAAGTTGAATTTAGACTTACACGATATCAGAATGTCAACATTCAACTCAGCGACGATGAAAATTGTGGATTCTTCTCTGATGTCATATCACTTCCGATAATTTCCCAAAGGGCGAAACGGTGTTATAGGGGTTGATCGTGATCTCAAACGTACTAATATTGGATGGTACCATAACTAATATTGGACATTTTCGACAGTTTTAACGTACCGCACTGTTCTCCACCCTATTAATTAAAATAATTCTTCTCAGCAACCCCGAATGCATTCCACTCGACATTTCCATTGATAATTTTAGAAAATTTTTACTTGTTACACTTTTTCCACCCTCCCCTATCATTTTATCATTCATATCTGCAACCCCGGAGACGATGGATTTGATTATAATACAGGCCATTTCACATTATTTTTACGTCCCGCCCTTCTCACCCTCAGCTGACCGTGGCTCCGTGTCATTTAAACAGCATTGGTTCATCAATTATTCATCTCAGTAACCCTGAAAACTATTTGTTTGATACAAATCGGTCCTTTTCAGTTATCATTTCGTTTAATGTCGTTTCCACTCCCTTTAGGAGATAAAGAAGTGTGTCATTTCCATGGGGACTGAATTAAGACTTAAACGATATCAGGGGTAACACCTTTCATATCAGCGACGCCAAAAACTGTCAATTTGTCATTTTCGCTCATTTTTATACGGCATCTCCTTCCATAGGGTTGATGGGGTGAACGGGGGGTGATCATACACTTATACGGAATCGGGGATATCACAATTCATTTCAGTGACCTCGAAAGTAATGTATTCAACAAATATATCGGTCGTTTCCGCTTATTTTTAAATTTCATCCACTTCCCACCCGTTCCCAACGTATGCTACGAGCGTCTTTCCACCCACTGAAGCTGAATTTTAACTTACACTATATCTGGATATCATTATTAATCTCAGCGATGTCGAAAATTGATAATTAGACACTTCTATGTCATTTTCAATAACTTTAAATTAGCATCCCCTTCCTTAGGGATATATAAAGGTTGGACGTGGACGTGAGTGTCATCGGGAATGTTAGAACCAGTTTCAGCGACCCCGATAATTATGATCCCAATACTAATAGCGATCATTTCCCATTACTTTTATATTTTCTCCCTCTCACCCCCTAGATGGAGGGTGTACATTCGTTCATAGGGGGTGATCGTAGATTTAAGCGTCATGAGAAATGTTTCTCTTCACTTCAGCATCCTCAAAAATGTAGTCATTACTAAAATCGGTTGTTTCGGATTATTTTTAAATATAAACCTCTTCTCACCCCTTCCTAGGAGTTCAAGTAATGTCATTTTCAACACATTGCTTGTTGCCAGATAGTCAGTCATCGCTGTTCCAAGTTTCCTTGAAATTGCTTGAGACAGTCGAAAGTTATAGTGCGCCATACATATATCCAATGTTATATATGTAGATAAATAAAAATTATGAAATAAAAAAAATTATAAACTTATATTATTGTGTTTTATTAATATTCTACCTCAGTTCATAAAAGGGTTAATTTTAAAATCGTTGACATATATCATAGAAATGTAAATTTTCCATCAATCTGAGTATTACAAACACCACACAGTGGAATTGAGACACTTTGATAAATGTCTCATGAATGGAAATATGTTAACCACAGTAAATACTCTGGAAATTATATCCGCTTAAAGTATATGAAATTTTTTATTGTGAAAATGCTCAGTACTAGTTCTGTCCCCCAAAACGCTCAAAACTAATTGTGGCAAAACCGCATCTGCCAAAACTAGTTTTGGTCGTTTTATTCCGTCCAATAGCCGAATTCGGTTTTTGTGCGTAACATTTATGTGTGTGTGTTTACTAGGTGAATTCCTGTGGTTTTGTTCTCGTGAATTTTGTAATATGTCTGCAAATTTATTATTTCTTATATTCCCACTTCGTAAAATCCTTCCATTGCGGATATTCGCGATTTTTTCATGTCACGCTCTACTTAACCTCCACCTTTAGGGGAGTGCACCTCATATGATCTTAAGGGTACATAGTGTCATTGGAAATACGATTTTTCATTTTAGAGTACACAAAAATCGAATATCGGTCGTTTCACGTCTCGCCCTACCCGACCCCAGCTCTAACAATACCGCGCCCCTATGTGATCTCAACTTGAACTTACGGCGTTGGAAATTTAAACACCTTATCGACCCTTAAACTAAGGATCCGGTGCAATTTTCAGTTTCTTATATTTCTAAGTTATTTTTCAATTATTTTTATCCATAAACCTATTTCCACACCACCCTCCAATGGGTGCTACTGGTATCTTTCTTTCTTCAGGACTGAATTTAATCTTATACGATATCGGAATTTCACTGTCAATTTACTGACGCCGACAATGTGCACTCGTTACTGGTATCTATCTTGTTCGATAATTTTTCATGGCATCCCCTTCACTAGGGGTGCTAGGAGTTACACAGGCTGATTGTGGACTTAAGCGTCATCGGGAATGCCACTATTAATTTAAGCGACCCCGAAAACTATGATCTCAGTACTAATATGAGTTATTTTCGTTTTTTTCTGCCCCTTCCCAAAGTGAAAACATCCCCTTATAGCGGATGACCATGGACGTAAACGGCATTGAGAGTGTGACTCTGCTCTTTTGAGTCTTAAAAATGATGTAACCAACAATAATAACATTCATTTATTTTTACCTATCGGTGTCCTTTGCTCCCTTCCCTACCCTAGGGTTGCTATCTGTGTTTTGGACTAATTGTGAACTTATAAAGCATCGGGAACGCCCTTATTCATCTCTTCGACACCGAAAATATGGTATCTAATCCAATATCAATTTTTCTCATTGTTTCTACATGCCACCCTCTTCTCATCCCCTCCTTAATAACGCTGGGCATGTTTTAACCGCATAGTATTTGTTGTCTGATAGTCAGTCATCTATGTATAAAGTTAGGTTGAATTTGCTCTCGGCGCTCTACTTACATAAAAAAATTCAACCCCCATTTCATCCTGTTAGGGGAAGATGATTTTCGTAATAATTATATATATGACACGCTAAATGAGGCTGCGCGGTGGCGATGCTCGAATGCCAGATGCGAGTTACAATTCAATTATTTTAATGCGAGTAATATTCCCACTGGAAGTGGCAGGGAAGAAATTGTTTAACCTACTTTATTACTTGTTTATACTCTAGATGCAGTGGAATGGTGATGACAAATGTATTTCGACAATGTTTTCTACACCACACTTTTACCAGATATGTTGGGGTGATTGTATTCAACGATACGTATGGAAACAAGGAAAATGTGATTCTTTGTCTTGGACCAGTGAATACGTATGACACATGACTTCAATATGACTTTCTGTCTGAACGAAATGTTTAAATATTATTCCTAGAATATAAAACTAAAAACAAATCAGCTTCTACCCTATAGCTTGGTCAGCTATATTTCAGTTCATGAGTAGCGTAGGCTAAGGGAATGAGACCAAAATGTATCTGTATATTGTTAGCTATGTAACATTCACTAGGTAAAACACTTGTACCCTTGTACCTTGCAAGGGTCAAGTCAAATAGTGAATTCCCATTAAGAAAATTCCTGACTAATGTTATTAGTATAGTGTATATATGTATGTATGTATACATACATACCCATACATACACACCCCGTTTTGTCCCGTCATCCTTAATCTTTCGTAGTTTGGTAAAAAAAATCCGTAATATCAGTGGGAAGCATAAGAGAGAAAAATGAAACTAACGCAGTATCTTGTTAGCTATAAAACACTTATTTGGTTAAACAAAAATGAAGTGACATAGTGAATCCCTATTGAGTGAATACATAGCTTATCATTATTAGTAATTTGTTCACTGCTGATTTACAACGGAAGTGTTCAAAATTAGCTGTTTCGACGAAGCGACAATCTGGACTTACTCCCTTGTGCTTCTCAATACCCGATGTGTTTCGTGTTTCCTTCGTAAACCCCGTAGAACCCATTCCACCCGTAACGCTGGACGTGTGCCTGTGCGCAGGCGTGCACTACCCCACGCAAGACGAAGCTGTGGTGGGTGAGGTGGTGCGTGGCGTGCGCGTGTTCGTGCATGGATTGGAGGCGTTGGCATCCGACCCCGAGCTGCAAATTCCACTCAACCCGAGCCTTTCCTGCGACGGGCGCGGCGATGCCCGTTGGCGCCATGGCGAAGCCTTCTACCGGTGAGTCATGCTACGTCGTCCTCTTACCTGACGCGGTATTTTACATTGCTACTGCTTGCCTTTGCCACAAGAATCTCTTTATTCAACACTGAAGATGGAAAGGGACACTATGTTCTCATCTATAATATAGTACTGTGGGAATGTACGAGTACGTTGGAAAACGCCTTCACCGATATTTGTACAAATACTAACGAACTATCCTCAAAAATATATAACGAAATATTGTATCGATGACTTCCAATTCAATGTCCAAATATTGAAGAAATGGCTGGATTTGCTCACATTTTTACGACACATTAATGGCGTCTGCATTCCAACTATAACAAGTGTTTGCCTTTTCTGTTATAGTCATTGCAAAACTATGCCCTTATAATAAGGTAAAAAAGTATTAATGGACGTCATCCCTCCCCTCAATTGTTTAGATAACTTTGGGCAACAACTCGCAGACATAAGATTTTTCGACCTATATAGAAGTGTTTTAAAAAGACAAATATTTCTAAAACATAACTTGATTATATTCGGCACTGGAGGATAGTCTTTCAGAGGAAACGTGAAGACAGAGAATTGCAGGAAATTTTGTATTCGAACACATGTCACTTAAATTCTAGAATAGTACACGATCCTAGGGACAAAATGACCAGTTGTCTTTGTTGTACATTTATAGGTTGACAATGGAGTATGTTTTTTTAATAATGACTTACACAATATTTTAAATATAGCAGAATAACTTCATCAAAAAATGTAAATAAAGACAGGAACTTAATCGCCATCAGGCAAAGCAAACCAAATAACAGATCCTATAGAGGATACTGTGAGAAATTGAAATAGTAATATTACCTTATAAATGTGTAAATTACTCTCCCAGACTTGCCTTTCTCCTAACGAGAAAGATTAGAGTGGAATAACAGAAACAATAGAATTAATTTCTCACGAAACTTTTTAACTTAAATTATTAAAATATTCTTTTTTGAAAATACATGTTGACTTGTCAACTACAGACAAAGTAACTTTGGAACAAATGAACACTCGGATCAGTTAATAAATTGATGAAAACTGGATTAGAAACTGTGTATAGTAACAGAGGACATATTCATTTAATGGGAATTTAGTATAGAAGAGGAAATGTAAAATTAGGGTAAACTGAATAATCAGTTCAACAGAAAGCATTTAAAGCTCCCCATCCCCAGTAAAGTTAATTATCAGATAATGATAATAATAATAATAGTTTTATTTCCAGCATCACATTTACAAAAGAAGATACAGTTTAAACTTCTAGGAGTACTGACCGATATCCAGTTGTAGTTCAGTTACACGAATAAAATATAATTGTACGGCAACAAAAAATAATCAGTCGTTTCATCAGTAAATTTCTTTGCAGTCAACATGCTGCAATCTGTGGCGTCTTCATGGAAATTTACCTCAATCTATTAGACTAATTATCAAAACCATAATTTCTTGAATAATACGCCGATAAAGAGTAACTACAAAACAAATTTAAATTTATTTATTTATTTAGTCATAACTAAGAATAACACTAATTTTTAGTCTGAGAAAAACAAACAAACAAAATCTAACTTCTATACAACTTATGTGTATGTATAAAATATAGATATAAACGTGCTTACATTCGCTGATACAATAATGAGATGACAATTCAAGTCAAATTAATTTATAATTATTGCACATGATAGAAAAATTTATATTAAATGATTATTAGTATTTAAATTATATATTTAATTATTACTTTGCTTCAGATGTCCTTAATAGCCAATACTTAAGCATTTTACTACATTGTTTCAGTTTATTTCATATCAGGATTTAACTTAATATGACAACTGATAAAACAACATAGGTCCTACGTACTGAAGGGATTGTCTAAACAATTCTTTTTTTACTTTAGATGTTATGAAAACTCAATTTTACGTATTTCATGTTTTGTATAATAAATCTTTTGTTCCTACATTTCCTCTTATATATAAATTCTTAAAATTTTAAATACGAAAAAATGTTCAACTGGCAATATGTTTAATTCTACATACTATGGGAAGGCACTCACTCGTTTATTTTTGTATAACAATACGAACAAAGTGATTTTGCTTCGTAATTAGATTTTTATACGTACTTTCCCAATAGTTGATAGCATACATTAATCTAGAATGAAATAATGTAAAATACATTTTACACATCAGGTCAGTGTCACAAATGTTAGGTAGCTAGTAAAAAATCCTGATTGACGATCTTAATTTGCTATGTAAATCTTCAATATGATTTTCCCATGATAATTTGTTATCCATAGTTACACCAGGGTACTTAAAACTATTAACTTTTTCTATACATTGACAATTACATGCATTTGTGGTGAAAGTTTCTTAATGACATTTTATAAATCCTTGAAAGTTAAATTCTTTAAAGCCAAAGTTGTGGTATTTGGTTCTGGTAACATTCACTTGCATAGCATTCTGAGTACATCAGTTTTTTTTTAGTATTTAAGTCATCATTTGTATGTTCATATAATATTAATATATCCGTTGATGAGTAAAAGAGCACAATATCGTCTGAAAAAGCAATTATTCTACCCCAAAATTTCTTTCTAGTAAATCATTATTTAAAAAACGTAAGGCGACCGATAAAACAGATCCTTGAGGGACTCCTGATTTTACTTTCAAGGGAGTACTCACATAGCCTTTAATACGTACCTGTTTTACTCTATTAGGTAGCAAACTCTCAAACCAGCTCAAAGCGACTCGCCTTATTTTTTAATTAATATAACATGGTTAACCAAATCAAACGCTTTCCGGAAGTCAATAAATAATCCAGTAGATTTCTGGTTTTCCTTAAAGCAATAATACTTATCTTCTATCTCGTTTGTTATAGCATCTTCAGTCGAATTGTTTTTCCGAAAACCGCATGGATATTCATTAAGGCAGTTAATTTTCTTACGATAATTAAGAAGTCGTATTTTCATTATATTTTTCAAAATGTTTTTGAAAAATACCGATAGTAAACTGATAGGTTTTATGCTATCAAACTTTATTCAGTTCCCTTTATATATATTAGTAGTATTGCACTTAATTTTAATTTTTCTGGAAAGATATCAAAACTAAACTTACATTAATTGTGTGTCAATATACGAGTTATGTGCACGGAAATGACCTTAATAAATTAATAATGGCAACAGTAAATGAGTCAAAACCAAAAGATTTCTTATTTTTCAATTGTTTAATAGAATCCAATATTTCAAGTTCTGTAGCCGGCATGATGAAAAATGAGTTCACACAAGCTAATGTTGAGCTAGCCAGTTGATAGCTGTTATCTTTTCGTGCTTGTTCTTGAGTCTGGCATTGCAGCAGTATATCTTTGTGTTGATGAAATATTCGTTTATTTTTCGCGCTACATTGTTGGGTTCTTATATTACCGATCCATCATCCAATTCAATTCTCTCTACACTTTGTTTATTATTTGAAAAGATTATAATATTTATAAGCTTCCATTGTTGTATTTAATCTCCTCTGCAGTTCTAAAATTTATCAGCGTAAAATTTATTTTGCAATTGGTCAATTTCTATCTTTAATTTATAGGAAAACTGTTCATAATAATTTTTAAATTTTATGTCGCATGGCCTCTTCCTATAAATATTATAAATCTTTTTTCCTATTAAGTTTTTAATACTTACATTTGTCCAGGGACTAATTACTAGCTTTTTGATTGAATAACTACTCTTTTTCTAGAAAAATTTACTGTATCTGATAAGGTATTATGAAATCCCTCGTAACATTCATTGACTCCAGTACTTAAATAACATATTTCCCATTTTTCATCCTTTAACTTTTCTTTAACCATTTCTATTTCTATAAAATATTTATCGCGTGTCTCATTAGATCTCTTAATAATTGCATGAGTTTTTGTATCACATTCATACATTAAACCTAGAAAACTGGTCGGTGAGGTCAATGTCAATGACAGCTCTTTTGAATGAATTTAGCTTACTGTGCTTGATGAAAATGTAGTAAATGCAGCTAGATGCACTTCTTGTTGAAGCATTGATTAGTGAAAAATAACCATTGTTATTCAATAAGCTAATGTATGATTATGTATTGTATTTTGAAAAATATTTATATTAAATCTCCAATATAAATGGCGTTGCATTTGATTCCGGGTAAAACATTTGTTAGCTCTGGAACATAATCATTTTCAGAAAATTCACGTAGCCCATGTATACTAGACACACTAAAACACGTATTCCTTATCTTAGACTTTAAAAGAATAGTATCTGCAGTTTTCATTTTGATGATAATTTCATTTATTATTATATCCTTATCTACAAAACAAATTATACCTCCAGCTCTATATTTATCATTTCAACGCAGAACTTTGATGTTTGAACTCTTATAGAGGTTTACTTCCTGACTTCCTATCCAAATCTCACTTAGTACAATAAAGTGAATCTTATTCCTAATGTGTCCTAATTCAGCTATAAAGTTATCAAAATTAGCTCCGATACTTCTTATATTTGTATACAATACGTTAAAGCATTTAGAATTATTGGGTGGGAGGAAAGAAGTGTTCATATCAATGTTACCTGAATCCATAATTTAAGAAAATTGTTTAGGTCAATTGTATACACAGATCTGCTTCTGTTTTAACACTCGGTGCATCTTTTATTTCAGTTTATCTATACCATTTAAAGTTGCTATTTTGATTCATCTCCCCCCCTGCCGTTTTCTTACAATAAATTTTCCATCACGCGACCAAACATGCGCATAGCCCACTTCTTTGCATTTAGATTTTAACTTGCCCAAAAACACTTTATTTTGAGGAATCAAGTGACCATTTACATCAATTTTTTGTTTAGGGTAATGAGAGTTTACCTGAGCAGCGTTTTGGGACTTTTCTTTTTTGAACTTACAGATCCAGTTGTCCTGCATTTTCTTTTGAAATTGCACTATTAGCGCCGGAGGTCGATCATTTTTGAAGGAAGGGATCCTATGAACTATTATTATTTGTGCCTCACCCACTTCAATACCTAATACAGACCCTAAGTCTTTCACAATTCCGTAAAAATCTTCGTTAGGAGTAGCAGAGATTCCACTAATTTCAATATTATTTTTTCGTGTGTATGTTCGTGGTTCATCAACCTTTCCTTAACATCAGTGTGTTCCCCGGACAGCTCAACACATTTCTTATTAAGTTCGGAGTCTTCTTTCCACAAGCAATACATAACTATCTTCAGAGGTAGGAACAACGGCATTAATATCATATCATATTTCATTAGTATTTACAAAGATTTATTGATAGACGGTACTTATTAATTATTTTCTTTGGATATGGTGTCATTATTGACTTGTTTACAAAAAAACAGTAATAAATTCTTTATCACTATTAGTAGACCACTACGTTATACCAGAATGACAAATGGAAATAGTTATAGAGTTTATTTTAAACAAAACATATTTCAAATTTAATAACAAATATCCACAATTAGTAAGTTATTTCATGGTAATCCACTAAACCCAATAAGAATTTATAATGTGGGATTTCAAACAAGATGTCACGAGAAATTATATTTTCAAACTGATTTATGTGAACCTTATGTAGAAGGTATATTTTACATTAATCTATATAACTAAGTCGATACAATGCAATACATGTAATAAAGTTAATATAAAATTTAACAAATTTAATATTACATTCCCATCAGAGAAACAAAATATTAGATTAAAAAAATAATTATTATGCTTGGAAACATATTAGTAATAAATTGGCATGGAAAAGAAACGACTTCAGAAAGAATCTTGAATTATTTAACTGCTAACTCTTTAGTACAGAAGAAAGCCACGTATGTAATTTAACAGATAAAGCAATAGAACTTTCAAATAATATTTTCAGAAACAATAATATTAAATTAGTAAAATATACTTTAAATCTATCGTATTTATTAATAGGAAAATTTAAGGGAGAAAATATTATTTAGAACATAGATTAGAAGAACAAGATACGGATGAAAAAATCACCATTTCCCTTCAGTAAATACATCTTCCCTTTACTACCTACAATATTAAAATCAGAAAATTAATTATTAGCATGCACTCACGCCTCATAGTCTAGTTAACTAATTCTTAAAGGAAAGGATATGAAGTATATGTTGTGTCAAATCTATTTTAAATTAGTTTACAAAAAAACAGTAAAACACGTAAGGCGTGCTACGTGTATCAAACTAAGAGGGACTAAGAGAACACCAAAGAAATTTAATCGATTCAGAGATAAATGTCATTAGAACGCACTGCTTGAAAAGTGATCATCTAAAGGAATGGGAAATTGTTAGAATTTCAGACAAAGAATATTTTATTTTAAACAATACTTTTCATAAACACCACACAAGACAGTTTCCTTCCCTACCTGTACAAAATTTTAGGACTCTAATTACCTCGATGTCGCCTGCCGTCAAGTCCCACAAAAAAAGACAGTTTTCATTTAGGGTCAGACACAGAAATCTTATCACGTGTGTACAACTACATATTATCATAATGTTTATTCATTTCTCGTTGTGTAAATTACACACATTATGTTCAGTCGGCGCAGAAGGAGGTACTTGGGGAGCTCAAGTCACTCCAATTAGAAATAATCCACATCTGAAGAAGTAAAGTACCAAAATTATTGAAAATATTAGGTCTACCGATAAATTTTAAATACTATGTCATAGCTATGATATCACAACTTTATGATTAAAATAGTACGCTAATATAAGATACTTTTAAACTTCGGTCCCAAAACCCAAGATTATTCAGAGATTAAATCCCCCTCCAATTTTTTTTTCTGCGTACGCCACTAATTATGAAGATGTACTTTTTAATGATAATGAATATATATATAATTTATTATATGACACATAAACAATTGAACTGTAAAGGTATGTGATCCTTCCTCCTTTCGTGTAATAATCTGCGCAATTATACGCACAGCACCTCATAACCATGACGATAACCCGACGACTACTGCTTCCAAGTATTTATTTAAAAAAAGTCAAATTGACTAGAATCTTACTGTTATTGAGAATGTAAAATACAACACACTGTCCTTAATCACGTCTCCAAAATTTTTTGAAGTTGGACTAATTGAAATGTAGGGGAAGTCCGGGCAAAGTGAATACCCTAAGGCTTTAGCAGAAATGGTATATGATAAAAAAAACAACACAAATATTACAAATCAGTCTTCATTAATTGCTCTTACAGGTAGTATCATCATTTACCTTTATTAGTCAAATAATTAGTAACAAAAGATAAAATATAAAAAAATGTGACAGTATTTACTTTGCCCAGACTGCCGGGTAAAGTGGATACAGTACTCCAGCAAAGTGAATAACCACCTTATAATGTCATAAATAATAAACTTAATAAACTAAACTAAATACCGGTTTTATCCATATTATACAGTCTAGATTCATCAATATCGTATTTATTAATCAAAGCTTCAAGGTTTTTATAAAATCGTTCAACTTGGTGTCTGTTGAATCCTTTTGCCCTCGCAACCGATGTTCCCTCTGAAGTCCTGACGATAATGTCAATGTGACGTGAGAAAAATGATTGTCGCCAATCATCTCCGGCTTTTTCGAACTTGTCCCAACTTTTCGGGTAACTGAAATTATTTTTCTTAGCGTAAGTAAACTCCAAGTTAGACCAAAATACAGAATCTATGTCAGGTAATTAACTCTATCTCCTGATCTTCATTGAAAATTTGACGAAATCGATCGAGTTTGCCACTTTTGATGCGTCTGCACAAAGTTGCAAAGGCCAACCCATACTTTTTAGCTGTGCCTCTTGTCAATTCTCCAGCCTAGTACAGATTTATAGCTGTCCGCATGACATCTTTATCCCAAGAGCCTTGATTAGTTTTTTAAATATTTATTCACCATCTGGAACAAAATGAGTATTATAAAATTGTAACTAAATAATTACAAAAGGTGGGCAAAGCGGATACCAAACCCGCTTTGCCCTATTGACTTTACCCGACACGGTAATTTTTTAGGTTACAAAAACTATTGATTCCGACCTAGTGTTAAATATATTATAAAAAACACTTTGACATGCAACATAATTAAAATGCACTCAAGGATGATAAACTAATATGATTGAAAATATTATCAATACACTTAAAATTTTTCTCTAGTAAACACAATTTTCCGCTCCCTCGCCCAGGGTTTTTGCCGCTCACTGAGTCAAGATGACCAAACGTTGCTATGGCCACATTGTGACTGGCGAACGAATAATTCGGGAGTAGTATGGAGTATTCGCTTTGCCCGGGCTTCCCCTACTCTACTGTCACTGCAGTGGTGTATTGGGGTGGAACACAGTGGAACGACGTTTCCTCACTTTTTTTAAAAAGGAAACAATTTTTTGAAACGCATACATTGTAAATTTAATTTATGAGAATTAATTATGACCTTGACTACAAAACACTTCAGAAAAGTAATACAATTACATTGTTCGGATTGACATATTGCTTTCACTGAAAAGTTTTGTACTAGGCTTAACTATTAAAAGAAAATTTTCCCGTCCTGAGTGGGGAACTGCCTACTCAGGGTAGATGCCTATAGTAAGCATCATCTTCAAATTAGTTACGGTCTATAATCTACAGATATCAATGAAAAGAACACAAATGAAAAGTACATTATCCGAATTACATTATTGTTAAACCCTTTTAAATTACATGGAAATTTTTTATAGAATATTCGAAGAACTGCTCGGCTCAGTTCCCTTTCCCTGATATTCACAAAACAAATAACTGTTGGTTAATTTTATGAACCAGTAAAGATACGTACAACCTCCACAATTCATCTTGAGATGTTATTTAGAAACACTTTTGAAAACAGATAAACCATTTCTGTATGATTACTGAGGTAGTTAATGTGCTGCTGATTTATTGCGAATTTGTTGACACATTTTTCGCCAACTGTTTTAAGATACTTGGTTTATTAATTTCGTGAGATGTGTACAAAGTGCAAGCAAACAACATTAAATAATTTTTTAAATAAAAAACTAAAATCTGAAGATAAGAGTGAAAACCAAAAAGTATGAGAAACGAATACTAACATGGGAACTCGTCCATCATCAATATCGAGACATGAAAGTTATTGTGTAATTGTAATGGTGAATGAAAAATCTACGACTGAATCAAAAGTAACACCGAACGAGTTATTTGCTTGGAATTGTGACTTAGGGAGTGAGAAGAGAAAAACATTTCCGTGGCTGACATGCAATGACGGAAAATTGGCATATTTGACACGTGCTTGGGTGAAAAATTTAGGACCTTCTAAAAGTCAGGGGGTTAAAATCATAGACTGGACAAAAATGAGAAAATCAACAATATAAAAGATCGCGAAGTGAATTGTACATGTAAAGTATTCAGGACAGTATATTACTTAGCTAAGAACGATCGATTATATTCTGATCATTTAGAATTGCTTCAACTGTAACAATTAAATGAAGCTGATATTGAACTCACTCAATGAGCAAAGAGCAATGAACTCATTGTGTGAGTTCAAGTTATATTGCTACTAACATGATCAATTGCATTGCTTATGAAATGAGACAAAAATTGTTTCAAGAAATTCTAATTGCTCGCGGAAATATGTCGATTATGATTGATGAAGCTACTACTCTCAGTAAAAAGTCAGCATTGATTATTTATTTAAAAAGTCAAACGGGTGAAACAAAAAATCTGCATTATTTGTTTCTTGATTTAGTAGAATTACCGGATCAGACAGCTTTTACAGTGACAGATTCTCTTTTAAAGTATCTTAATAAATGTGGATTTGATGATTATTATTTGCAACACCATTTAATATCTTATAAGTGCAATGGTGCGAATATTATGTTAGGCAAAATTTCTTGGTTCGCCAAACGTTTGTTAGATAAATGTTCTAATTTAATCCATTGGCATTGTGTAAATCATTGGTTAGAATTGTCATTGGGAGACGCAACATCAGAGGCGCACGGGATACTTTATTTTCAAATATTTATGGATAAGCTATACAGTCTATATAGTCAATCGCCGAAAAATCGAAGAGAATTAGAAACATGTAGTTGAGCTATTGAAGAAGTAGTAAAGAAATCCGAAGAATATTTAATGTGCGTTCGTTTCGATCAGTATCTGCTGTATGGCAAAGTTTTGCCTCATTATGTCTTCATTTTAAAATGGCTAGTACAGATAAACGGCGTGATGAAACAAAAAAAGCTATGTTCCTTGGACTTGATTATTGAGTTTCACCCAAACAATATGTTTTAAATTTAGCTCTTATGTTTGATGTATTATTCAAAATATCTATTCTCTTTGAATCTTTACAAAACGATACTGGGTCATGATATTTCCTTCACAAAATGCGACTTTCGTGGGAAAATAGAAATCCTTGGACCTACGTTACTGCCTACCTATGTTACGGTATTGTGCCACTAAGCGTTATCTAACTCTGGTGTGCACCGCTGGTTCTGTGTGTGCATACTAAATGTCTCTCACACCTAACCTCTTAACAGTTTATCACTATTCCTGTTTTATTTGAAACGCACTTCATTAACAATCTTCGAATGCCCTAACACCAATATCTCACTCTCAAAAATATCCTTATATCGACTGATGCACTGTCCTTCATACCACTGTTGTAAATGTATTTTTCTGAGATACGTTTATAAACTGTCGCTCTTGGTGGAGTTTCATTCTTATTACATTCGCATATTAAAATAAATCCCTGGTAATGGGGTTGAAATGGTAGACTAGGTTTCAGGGGAGAGCCACCGGTGTGAGGGTGTGGGCCACAGGATCACGCATCATTAGTTCCGGGCCGAAGGGTCGCTCAGCTACACGAGAAGATCAACCGGCAAGACTTTCAGAACTAATGACCCGCGTGCCTCACTAGATCCACATGCGAGAGGAACTCTTCCTGTGAACAGAGACATTAGATAGTTCACCGCGTGAACTTTTTATCCCCTCCCCTATACTGCTTCAATTTCTATATATTTCGTGGCGAAATCACGAACATTTTGAGTGAAGTGACGTACGATGAAATGGCAACCCACTACATTTCATTTCCATTTTTTTTAAATTTCTTAACCACCAGGTCATCCTGCCTCTGTAGCAAACTCAATACCGGGTACTGTTTGCTTTAACCTTTTCTGTATTAAGCACGTCACAACTTGGCCGCATAACTCGTGGACCGTTCACGCTACGAGAGGGCGAGCGTATCATGTATATCTAGCTATTTCTCATTCTAATAGCATTGTAATACCATTCACAAAAGCCAAATGGATGTGATGTGCTCTTTCAGTATGTTGTATTTCCATTCTTTATTTATCAGTTGTCGATAATCCTATAAATTCCAATACACATTACAGTGTTGCGACCTCTGAGAGTAGAGAATAACTATGGAATGACCGACCCGACTGATCGGATGTTGGACTATAAACTCAGGTTTGGCGAGTATATTTCAAAAGATAATCAGAATGAACGTCGTGGGAAATTGTATTCGCCTTTATTGAACAATACAATAGTGATAGGAATTGTGACGTCTTGTAATAATAATAATAATAATAATAATAATAATAATAATAATAATAATAATAATAATTTATTAGCCTGCTAGTGAGCAATGTTAGGTGGCAGATAGAGAAGAATACATACATAATAAAATAATATGAAGTTAAAATACAAATCATCAGTATCTTTAAAAAATCTATAAAATATACACACAAACGGAATAAAATGATTAGAAAATTATTACACATAGTTACAACGAGAAAGAAATTATATTTAAGAAATTAATTATCTACATGAGGCTCGAATATGTGTATATTCCCATATATACACAAACAAATTTTATCTTACAAACAGTTACAGAAACACACTCATACGTACAAACACGCTCAGTATACACACATATCATTACTCCTCCTATAACCTTTGCGTAAAAGTAATTGCTACAACATAAATAAGAGAAATTAATAACTATAAAATATAAAACCAAAAATGTGTTGCTGAGAGCAATCATGTACACTTCACTACACTTCACTATTTTCATTCGGAGCATTTTCTATACTCTTAGACTCCGATCACATCACTACACTTCACTGCACTTTACATATGTTCCTATTTCAACAAAACAAAAAGACGGTTGCGGAAACATTTTACTCTTTATTGTAAATTCGAAAGTGTTGCTGCAGATAAGTTAATCCAGTCTACAATGGTTCTATTCACATAGGAGTATTTACCAATATCCGTTTTCTGTTTTCTACATTTTATTTTACGATTGTGGTCGCCGCGACTAATGTAATTCGGTTTGTGTAACTTAGCGTTCACTGATTTCCACGCAGGCTCTCTCATGTAGGCTTTAAAGAGGGCACAAAGGCGCGCTAACTTTCTTCGATTGGAAAGTGTGCCCCACTCTAAATTAATATTACGAGTGTTGTCCCAAACAATTTTCGCGGCCTTTCTTTGTATCCGATATAATTCATTGATCTGACACTCCCTATACGGATCCCAGCAAACGGCTCCATTCTCCAGTTTAGGTTGAACTAATGAAGTGTATGTCAAGAAATCGAGTTCCCTTTTCTAAGTACACGTACCCTTTACAAAGTTCAGCGCTCTCCATGCTTTCTACGTTGTATAATAAACATGTTCTGTCCAATTTAAGTCACGAGAAATTATAACACCTAAGTATTTACAGTGCGAAACTTCAGGGATAATCTGATGATTTAATGAATAGTTCAGAGCAGGTTTTGTTTTTTGATCTGAAAAAAAAACATAAAGATTTACTTTTTAGAGGGTTTATTTTAATTTTAATCATCTCAGACCATTTCCACAATTCGTTTAGATCGCTCTGTAACATCTCTTGTCTTCTTTAATATTCCGATATATAATACAGTCATCTGCAAATAAATGCACTATCGAATTAATGTGGTCTGATATATCGTTAATATATATAAGGAAGAGAAGTGGACCCAAAACGCTTCCCTGTGGCACTACCGATGTCACCGCGATTGTTTTAGAGGAGCACCCACCTATTCTAACTTGTTGTGAGCGATCTAGGAGAAATTCACAAATCCATTTGACAACACGCGGATCAATTTCTGACTTTGNAAGTCCTGGCAAACGAAAATATGCTGGCTCTCACATGAGTACCCGGATCTAAAACCGTGTAGGGCAGGATGTAGAAAAATTTTTCCCCCCCCCCCAAGTATTCTTCAAATAATCTGCAAAATATGTTCCATTAGTTTACATACTACGGAGGTTAAGCTAATTCGTCGATAATTACTAACTAAAGAGCGATTACATCCTTTGTGAATTGGTACCACGACAGCTTTTTTCCAGTCCCGTGGTAATGAATTATTTACTGTAATATCAAAAAACCTGGCTAGGTACGGAATCATGGCTTCCCCACCGAGTTTAAGTAAATCCCCTGTCGTGACCGATTGGCTTTTTATTCTTTATCTTAGAAATTCACTGTCGCAGCATTCTAGTATTTAGAACAAAAGTATTTATATGGGAATTATTTGTCAAATTTAATCTATAGTTAATAGAGGAAATGCCAAAAAGTGACGAGTAACATGAATTGAAAGCATTAGCCTTATCCTGAGGTTATGTGTAGATTATACCGTTGTTTTTAAAAGCGGGTGTACTTTCTTTATTCCTGTCTTTTCAGTTACTTATAAAATTGCGACCAACTTATAAAACACATATGACGAGAAATGTGAATCCAAACAGAACCATCAGAACAACAATAATAGTGCAGTCATAATAACTGATGGATCTGTGAATAAATAATTTTATTCTTTCTCGACTGAACGTAGCCTAATTCGAGAAAAATCAAACAATTGTGGAAAGGAAAATTTTAGTATCATGACGTCTCTCTTGCCTGCAAAGTGAAGTAATTCCAATAAGCTAATACTAGGACGTATAAGGAAAAGAGGAAGGCGAAAAATAACAACGCTGATAAATCTATGAAAATAGTGACCAAAATAGGTCCAATTCCATAGATTGTCCAAGTATATTACTTAAGAAACTGTTCGAGTCACATTGATACGGTCCAAGCGACAGTGGATGGTCCTTCACTAAAACGATCTTTCACCTTGCTGCCACAGAACATATGATTTGTAAGGTTGGTTATGTATTTACAATCGTAATACAATATTATTGTGAATTGTTAAGAATCACATTTGAAAAATGAATATTTTCAATGAAAATTTGTGGACGTTTTCTTGAAATTTTTCATTTACATTTTGTCTTTTTCATTGCGAGTATTTAAATTTTGGTACTTTTGTTAAATAATATATTATTTATTTTACAAAACGCATGCATAGTCATTGATACATGCCAAAAGAGAACTAAAAACCAATATTTACACAAAATTCATATGATAAAAGATGCGAGTTTCTGTATGTAGAAAATAAAAGTATAATTTCAATCATTTAATAATCAATAAAAGTATAATAAAAATATAATTTAAATAATTTTGAAATATTTTTAATGATTTTGAAATAGTTATTAAATGATGGTTTATAAATTATACCACATGGAGTATCTCACAGATGTCACTCGAATTCTGCTTGGGCAAGGATACAGACGTAACCACCTCTCTCACGGTTTTGAGTTTGAGAAGTGTGCACAAGGTAATTGAACTCGAGCAAGCAGCCCATTCATAGATGCATTCGGTAGTTTGCCCTGGGCACTGCAATGTAACGTCAGTGTAATATCTCCTACTGTGTAAATGAAATTCATGGGGTCACAGTTTAATGAGAACTTTTGATCACGTTCGTATTTTCATGCAGATTAAATTGAGCTACTTGGTAGTGTTCTGGAGGTAAACATGGCACACACTGTGATATCGTACATGGTTTTTCGTCTTCAATGATGTATATTGCAGGTCGTTTCCTTACACAGTGTTTGACAAACTATACTCAGAGTAGAAATTCATTATCAAAGTTGTACGTTGCAATAACGGAGATAAATTATCTGAGAAAAGAAAACAATCCCAACATCTCTCCTTCTCAATTTCTCTCCCAAGTCCAACGATTAGGTGGCAGAGCAGTCCTCGTGGCCTGAACCTCTCCAAAACACATAAAATAAATGAATAAATAAATGATTATAAAGAACTGAATCAGAAATATTTCAGTTACATGCTTGTCCATTTTAACCTTTCCAAAAACTGTGTGCACTTTTTTAAATCAATGTCTATCAATTTTTTCGTCAACCATATATAATCGCTCATAAAAGTATTTTAGTAAATGTGCTTATGTGTAGTACTAAGAAAAGTAATTCATTTTATATGTGTATTGAATGAACATGAGAATATGATATTTTGTTAATTTGAGTTTTAAAAGAACTCTTAACTTAACATATTTTTCATAAATATTTCCACGTAATACTGTTGTTATATGTTAATAAATCAACATTGTTTCTAACAGATCCTTCCGTATGTGATGTATTTGATTACCTTTCAATTTTTCGGAATATCAAGACGAGCGACATATCAAATGCACAACAACAACAAAGTGTATTAAACCTAACAAAATACTATTATAATTGAGGATTATTTTAATTCTTACCTGTTTCAAATGAACACGAAGCATGAGCAAATATTTATATTAGTAACGTTTATGTCATTACTCATGTAGGGTAATCGCTCCAGTGCTGGACATTCTAAGATGAAAATTTTACCAATTGGCTCGTATATTTTTTATATTTGTTGAAATCGAAACCAGAAGATTCGTTGTTCCTTCCCCTTTTCCCTTTATTAATCTTATTATTTTTTGAAATAAAAATTATTGCCTTCCGACTTACTTTTCTTGAAGACTGTTTTAGCATTAGTAGTCGACACGGCAGAAAATCGATCAACCAGTAGCCAACATTGGTATTTGAAAGGCAAAACCGCGAAAAAAATGTTTCATGCTGTGTTTATAAATGTTTCATGCTGTGTTTATAAATGTTTCATAATTGTGTTTATTTCATGCTCTTTATTTGTTTACAATATTAGGGAAATATCGTGCATTTTACATTTTACTTTATCTAAAGCATACATTTAATTTTGTATGATTTTCACATCATCTGAATCTTCCATTCTCTTTTCTAGCTATATTTTAAAGTAAAATAAAGTAAATAAATGACTTAGTGGCGAGATTCAGACCGAGGTCTGCTCTTGCACCTAACCACTTTGAAAATATTTACAATTTCCTTACAAAATTAGATTGATTGAAACGGTATATACTATTTTACTGGGAAATATATTGTACTACTGGGAAAATAAGCTATTGCACAATCCGGTATAGAATCTTAAGCGATTGAGGAAAACCCAGCAAAACCCCCAGTAAGGATGGCGTCCTAAGGCGGAACATAGCAAATAATACATACAATAATATAATATAAAAATTGATTTATATCTAAAGTAGTACCTGTAAAAAAGATTAATCATGTTACGTCGAATGAAAATGGTAGACGGGACCGGGATTCGAACCCGGGACCCTGAGCTCTACGCGCTCATGCGCTTACCGACTGCGCCATCCCGCTCGCCTCTCGGGTCCGTCTATCATTCTCATTCAACTTGTGAAACCCAAAGACCTCTGAGGTGGTCTCGTAGAGACTAGATTCCTCATCTGAGGCGACTCCCATAGGAAGTACTTTATTTGGGTAGCATTTTCCATTTCTGGTTCACAAACATAGAAATCTCTTAGATTGCGGTGAACCTCACCGACCTACAGAAATAAGTTAATAAAATCATATATTTGCAAATGTGAGTTTCATACAATTAGTATACTCGTTATAAAAATGTATTTATAAGTATTATCATATTTAAATTAGATTCTAGAAATAATACTCCTAAATCGAAGTTCCAAGTTGTCGATCTCATCATTCACTCGAGTGAAACATTAAGAACGTGTTATAAAATTACATATCACTAATTACGATTAGTCCTCTTTTCGAGCTATCATGTTTACGAGGAAACCCCTTAATATTCCCTTGCAGTAATATACAATGTAATTTCCACTCACAACACGAGTCAAAAGTACTGTTAAATAGTAATTTTAATTATTATTGTTTATATTGAAAGCTCTAGTATACCACCTTAACCATGCTTATTATACGATATCGTATAGAGTTCAAAAACCCTGAATTCAGTTGATCACGATGAAAACAATTGGCTCTAATTATATATATATATATATATNTATATATATATATATATATATATATATATATATATATATATATATTTATTTATTTATTTATTTGCTTTAACTTCAATGGATTTTAACTGAAATCACTCTCTCTCTTGCTTCACTTTTTCCCACTTTTTCCCATTTTTCAATTTCACATGAGAACGTCCATCACTTCTTTCATTTCTATGCAATATTTTTTTTTACATCCAACACAATTTCAGAGTGAAAAGTAATTTGTCGTTTCAAAGTAACTTGATGTCCTTCTAATGATGTATTCAAGTTATATGTTCAGCCGTTATTATTCTGGAATAATTTTGGACGAGAAGATATCGGAGTCATGGAAATTCAGAATTAACACAAACAAAGAAGACATTTCACAATTTATTTGATAATTCTTTTATGCATCCCACGGTAAAATCAGTAAAAAAATTCTATCAATGTAAGTAATATTCGTGAAAAACGTCAATTTCCTCTGATTGTAGTGTATGCAACACACTCTCGTAATAGAGAACATGAAATTTATATACAGCTTAGAGATACATGAATAATTCGTAAGTAACTAGTTTCTATTTTTTAACTCAAACACTTGAGTAGTCATTATCGTGTAAGTTGGAAATAATGTCACGTTAATTTTATACTTTTGCTCTGCAATCCTTATATTATACATCGACGACATGTTTTCATAACTGTGTTGTGATATTTTTGAATATTGCTATTATCCATTACATACTGTCTGTTTCATACTGTTAATATGTTTCATTTACTATCTAAGAAGATATTTAAATTAATTAAAGATATTTAAATTTTTAAATTAAGAAAATATTTTCATTGAAAAATAATCTACTCAATACATTTATGAGTGTGAACATACGAATGAACAACAGGATTTGCAGACTACTGAAGACTTCTATATGATTTGCAACAAGAAGTATTGTCATCATCCCATCCCGGGAGAATGTTCACAAATGTTTGTATGAACATTTGGTATGTGTATTTTCATGGTAGGGAGCAACCATTTCACATACTATTATTTACACTCTCTGTGAAGTTTACGGTTACATTCCTCATATCTGAATATGTACGAATATTTTACATTTAACGCAATTTTTTATTGCAATTTAATTACAAAGATCGTCGTATAATTGCTTCAATTTAAATTATTTTCCATTGTACAGTGACAAAATTGATCACATCATCAAATGAACCCAAAATAAGATTTTACAAAAGGTAGCGCCGACAGGAGGAAATTTATTTTCAATAGTGGTGTCAATCAATTTTAACTGAGGAAATAAACATAATTCCCATGGTACTCAAATTTTCATTCATTTTCAAAATTATAAAAAAATATACCTTCCAATTCTATAATATAGAAAATGCTGTTCCGTGGAATAGATTTTGATGATAAAATCAATTTATTTAACTCTTCAATCAGACCCCCAGGGGACTTACATCTAGTAAGTACGTGTTTGGCAAACACGGGGCCCCGAACTGAGTCTGGCATTACTTCCACTTACTTGTGCTGGCTCCCTCCTTTCTCTTTCCTGACTTTCCTTAGTCACCTCTTGTTCTTTTCGATCCCGACGTTAGGGCATCTTTCATTTTCCTCTTCCTTTTTCCTTCTTTTTTTCATTTTATTTTTGTAATGATACGTGTAATGTTTTGAGATGTGTTGATATTTGAGTTTTGAGTTGTAATTCATGAGGGTTTTTAGTGGTATGGTTGAGTCATTCGGCGAGTCTCACACGCGGGGAGAGTCATGTTGGCTCTCCTTAGTGCGTAACTGCATTTTCCCTGCCTGAACAAAATCTTAGGGCTTTAATGACATCGATGTCGGCGAACCGTAAAGCCCCACAAAAAAAATTCAATCAGATTTATATCGTTAGAGAAACTATCAGTATTACGTAATATATTCGTGAAGACTGAAATAAGCCAATCTAATGGATCTTTTTCATAGAAATATCATTCAAATACGAACTTCAACCACTTCATTTCGCATACTTGATTTATGTGTGAAGTAGATAAAATATTTTGTGTTCTTGTGATTCAGTGATAACAATCAAGTCAAATATATCCAAAACGGACAAAAGATATGGAAATACGGTTGTCATTCAGATAATTCGTCACGAAGAGCTATTTTGTCCGGAATTGAATCGAATAACAAGAGCATAAGAACACCGCGTATTTCGAAACATCTCCAGAAATAAGACATCCCTTTGCCGCATTCAGGGAAAGATCTTCCTAAGCGTATTTTTCTTTCGTAGCTGTTATATGATCAGATATTCGTGGTTCTGTTACGCCACTGTTATTTGTTGAAATTGCATAAAAGTTTTATTTTCGTAATTGAATATTCTCGAACTTGAAAAATATCAGAAACCTTCCTTTGAAGTTTTCTAGGATTTAATTCTGTTTCCTTCTTTTTATATTTCTTCACTACGTTGTGCAACTTTCGTCCTCGAGTCTGTTTTCTGTCCATGCATCGTAAATAGTACAGCATATGTCACTTATTCCCATGTAGCCTGTGACCTACTTCATCTTGTCTCTGCCACGCTCTGCAAGCTGCAAAGTCGCTAGAGGATCAAGAAATGTGGAGGGGATTGGGACTGCCCTGCACGCCTCGCTGCCAGAAATGTGTCACCTTTTCAAGCACGTTTCTTTCCCTTGCTACTGCAATACGTGCCTCTTTCTCGTGTGCGAATTCTCCGAGGTCATTTTCGAACTTGGGGAATCCACAGCGTCGGTGGAGTACCATGATCTTCTGATGGTATGTTACAGGAAATACAGAAAATGCACAGAATTCATAATTATTATTATAATTACTTAATTATCCAAAGAGAAAGAGAAGATATTATTTAACATTCCACATCAATTACAAATAAGTGCTATTACATCTTCGAAATTTTCTGTATCTTTGACATACCACACAACCCCTGCGAACTGAATTCCATACGAGAAATTGGAATCTTTTCTTTGAAACCTGCCTCATCATGTCTGTCAATTACCAGAAACATATTTATTTTTACGAATACTCGTCGGTAAATATTAAGAGACGCATTGTTCTCCTTAGTCTTAAGTTTGTCCTTTATATGAAAGGATGTTATTCATATCTTTAATTTGTGGTATCAGATAATTTATAACGAACATTTTTGAGTAGCATCGTCATATGAAGTTTCAAATATCTTAAGACTACATTAAAAACCTTCCAGTCTTTTACCTACTAGTGATAAATAAATAATCAAATCTTAGAATAAGCAGCAAGTCATAACATTATCTATTAGAGGTATACGTCGGTTGTAAGACATATTTGTCAAACAGCTTGAATTTTACCCACGTGCCCTGCTCCGACCTCCCCTTCTCCATTAAGATCACACGCACAGCTTAACGCTAATAAGAGCAGGTACGTAGAAACACAGGCAACTGTCTGCGGTCTCTTACCCTTTGCTTGAGGATGTGACCCAGGCTCATCGGACCAGAATTGGGGAGCGAAACAGGTGGTGGAATACAGGAAGTCTCGTGTTCGTGACCCGGTCGTTGCCATTTTCACCTGTCTGTTGAGTTTCCGAGAACTTCTCCACGAGTAGATAGTAGGAAGTTAAAAATTCGCTTTAACTCATTGACAACGTTTACAGTTAAATTTTCTTACTATATTTAAGAGAACGGGGATTCTGGAGCCCCAAATCGTATATGTGGTTAGAACTCCATCCTTAGAAAAGGATGAAAATTGAAACGTGATATGAACTATTTTTAAAGAACTAACCTGTCTTTGTTGTTACTGATGTATCTATTTGATTCTACTCTGCGGTGTAAAAAACACAAACATCATAATTTGAGGATAATTTTGTCCAAATTTTACAATATATCTTCAATTTTCATTTCCTCTCTTGTTATGCAGGTTGAATATATAAGGAAAGTCTTAAATATCGTCTAAAGGGATAAGAGCATCAAAGAGTAGTTTTTTTAAAGATAAGTCGTGACAACGAACTAATAATTTGATGTATTCAAGAGACTTTTAGATTTTTATGGTGTTCTTTCAGCACTATATCAAAGTCCAAGAAAAGATTCATCCAAGAATATAACATTTATTGCATTTAGAATGAACAACAATAGCGTATGAGCGCCACCATTATTTAAACATTTGGGGATATTGACAAAAAAAAGAACAATATAGATGCACCGGTAGCACCTAACCATCTTTAACCCTTCCTTTATATTTGTTAATGTACTCTTCGAAGATTGTGTATTTCTCTTCACTATTAACTGTCCATAATTTCTAATCGAAGGTACATCCGTTGTCTTCATTCGATTCAAATATCTGACTTTGTTTCCCCATATAATTCACAGCTCCATATAATTTCACACTATCACTACACATAAACTTTCTTGAACTTACTAATTTATTCCTATGTAAATACGTATTCATATCTCCATATCCTGTTAACAATTAAATCATCCTATTACTCGGCATAAACCATTTCTTAACCTTCTCTGCATATTGCACATTCTCAATTAATCTAGGTGTATTTCAATAACATATGTAATTAATTAGTAGCAAACATGGTACTCCTTTATGCGAATTATTCCAACGTATTTGCTATACTTCTAGCACTATGTAATCCGGCGTTTCCAACCTTTCTCTATTATTCGCAAACCCTTCCCATCGAGCAATATTCTTCCCTTTCTTCGCTTTCTAACCCATATGACACATTTCTGCGTTTATAAGTCGATAGTGCATGCCTAAAATTGCAAGCAGTACATCATTTGACACAGTGTTTTATGAACCGCTCAATTCGCTGGAGATAAACCAATTTATTCTTCAATATTGTGTTATTTTAATTTATCTGCCCGTATACCTCTTCCATACGCTGTGATTGACATCATCACCCCTCTATTTAATGACACTGACTATTTTACGCTCAGATTGGATTTCGATATTCCAGTTCTCACCCAATTGTTAATAAATTTTCTTGACTTTTTCTTCAAAAACCTCATGTGTTCCCTGAATCCCAAATTTTGATCCATTATTATGATTAAAAACATAAATCTTCCTACTATCTTTGTTCTTTTCCCATTTATACTCAGTGATGTTTGTCGTTTCTTGAAAATTGCCGTTGGCGTTGTTTTAATAATATCAATTTTCTAACTTTTCTGTACACACCATTCAGAGCAGTCTTTCAGAACTCGATTCTTTCCTCCTTCCCCCTCCACACGTGAATTCCCTTCACAAAGAGTGCTACACCTTCGGCGTGTGCCACAATTCCTACCCCTTACAATTTCATGTTTTAGAAGACTATTTGAGAATCCATAAAATTGGCCCACAATGTGAGTCTTTGAGGTGTCCCTTTGTTATTATTCATTATTATTCGTTCCTTTCCTATATCAGAGAAAGAACATCTTACTCCGATATAATCTACTATGATTTTGTAGATATATCTATTTATTCCGTAGTCACGCAACATTGCCAAAATTATTCCCCACTGAGCATTAACGAATGCTCCTTGAATATCAATAAACATGACGAGCCCTATCTTCGTCCGACTTTTTTACCATTGTCGTTAATTCATATAATGCACCCTCGGTTGATTTCCCTTTACAGGATACTTATTGATTATCTTCAAGCCATTTCTCGCTAACAATCCTTGCTATTCTTTTTATAAGCCATTTTCCCAGTACTTCACCAGAACACAGAAGTAAGCTGACGGGCCTATAGGAACCTGCTACCCCACTGTCTCTATTCCCGCCTTTTCTAGAAACGCAGACATTACTGATCTTCTACTGCTGTTGAAATATCCCCTTTTCATACAGTGATTATATATATTTCTAGAATGTCTCTTGGTGTATTCAATATGCATTTTATCATCATATTGCTTACACTATCGTAACCTGGACTCCTTTCGTTCTTATTCCCTCCATTATCTTCGCAAGTTCTGCGTTTGTTATTTCGTCTAGTTTGTCGCCACCAACTGCCAAGTCATCCCAATTTGTAATCTGCATCATTCCTCGGCAAAATTATTTCCATTAGCACCTACCAACCTAATTCTTCGTATTTTTCTCGCCATTATTAATACTATGGTACTCTTGTTGTTTCATAACCTTTTTTCTCGCTATTTGGTACAGAGGTCCCCATAAGGTTTTCTTCAACAAAGTTTTCCCACGTCTCCATTTTACGTTCTTTTATCATCCTTCTTCTTAAAATAAGTTTGTCCTATACTCCATCCGAGCAAGTTCATCATTTTTATCTTTTCTTCTCACATGTTGTAACTTGCTCCTCGCCTTGACCCGATTCCACTTCAACTCACTCAACTCCTTATTCACCATATCTCTCCCCTTCTCCATACGTCAATTCTTCGAGGAATTTGTTTAAAAGCTGCGCGCAAGAATCTTGTGAGATAGTAATAAATGTACTACTTACTGACTTCCCTTCCAATTCCTCTCGAAAGTCATCCCATCGTATTTTCTGCAAAATCATCCCAAGTTTTAGATCATCCTTTTGTTGCACCTCATCAATCTCAAATTAAATCACCAAATGATCCGAAGTCATGACAGTCACCAATCTCCATCCATCATGACTTCCTTACATATATTCTTTGGCAATGTTAATTCTATTACTAATTGACCTCTCTCACAGTCCAACGTATTCTCTCGAAACTATTATCTACCTCTCTAAGTCAAATATTAGATTTTCCAGCCATATTTCATTTCCATTGTCTAATTTATCCCCCCGCAGTCGGGATCGCCCAATCCCATCCATGAAAATTATTATTTATACACCTCTGTTTTCTCTGAATAATTCTCGTATCTTGTTGACTTGCCAAACATTTCTTTTTACCTTGTAAATACCTAGTCACCATTATGAGGTCGAGACATGCATAAACCAATCAGCATACTATCACGTTATTGGTACTGTACTGTGTTATGCGCATGACTTCTATTCTCTGGTTTATTACTATTAAACAAGCCTATCCGTTTGATTCTTCGATCACACTAGGACTTAATTTTTCGTGTATCGACCATTCCCATAGAAAATGTCTCCTGAAAACAAGCTTTACCGTACTGTCATTTATATAAAATGACCGTTTTTCTTCAGAAGCTATTTTTCTTCTCTGTACATTCTGTTGTAGTACTCTAATCCTCATAAAGTGTTGACTTTATTTCCTTCGCTCGTTTATATTGTGGACAGCTGAAATCGTTGACTTTGTGGTTATATTTATTCCCTTCTCGCCGACAATTTACACATCCACCAGGGGTTGCTTTGTTAGCGCAGTTTTTATACCGGTCACCATTTTCTGTGCAATGACCGCAGACTTTGTTTCCCTTGCGATAAAATTGTGCCATATGGTCGTATCTGTGGCACCGGAAGCTACCGGAATTCCACAGACTGATATTCGTTAGATTACAATATTCTCTGCTTTTAGTATCCTATTCCCTGTAGGCGGCCGACTTCTCGACATTCGTGCCTAAATTCTTATTGTCGCAATAACACGTACAGGACTTTTTCATTTTATTCGAAACTTGCATAGTCTGAAATGTTTTGCTTGTAAACTGCATCAATTATTCCTTCTTCTGTTGTTTCCTGTCTTGTACCATATATAAGCAGTCGCCGTTTCCTCGGTCGTTCAGTAACAATGTTCTCTTCTTTCAATATGGTTTCTTATCGGGTTATGTCTCTTTCCGTATCACCAACTACTACAGTCTTCCTTTCCCGGTTTTCCCGAAACTCCATTACATTAATAGTTTCTTTCTTTTTCGTCATATTCTGTCAAAAGTTCTTTAGGCAGCTTTTCCCCAATGCGTTTCTAATCCTTTATTCCAAAAATTAGTATATTTTGTCACACATGTGTCTTTGTCCTCTTAGATCACTTAACAATTTGTGAATATAAACTTTCGGTAACACTTGCATCATCTGCGCATATCTCATCAACACTTATGTAATCTCACGTTATTTAAAACTCTTTCTTTCGTCTTCCGTATTGCTCCTAATGTATTCGAACCTAGCATACGTTTACCATCTGATCGGTTACTCTGCAACTCTTTCAATATTTAATCGGATTTCTCTGTAAATGTCTTCTCTACTCTTTAAACGTCCTCCCTCATACCTTCAATATCCAGTTTTCTCCAATTAACCGCGTCAGTTTCCCCATAATTGCAGTATGTTGAGCAACATCTCTTAAATTCATTTTGCTTATAATCTGATTAATGCGTTCCTCCAGTACATTTATAATTTTTTTATTCCACTTGCTGCATATGGATCTTCACCTTCTTCTCGCCACGAGTTATCTCATCTTGCAAACGACACCATAATTCATCCAGTCCCATTACAACCACTGCCCCTCTCCAATTAATCTCCTCCCTGCACCACATGAAACCATTTGCCAATATCTCTATGTTACTCTTGATCTTTCCTTGAAGATTTTTATTCAAACTTCAAAACCCATCTCTTTCTTATACATCAGTAAATCTGTATATAGCTTTTTGTCCTCTCTTGGTCCATTTGTTTTCAACTGCGATGCTCTCGGACTTTTCCCTTGACTGAGTCTCTTAAACGAACTTCATAAACGCTTACATTTTCTGCATGGTTTTCACTGCTTTCACCTCGTCTCCCACGATTACGCTCAACTAAAGGATCAAGTAATATCTTCCCAGGTACACCTAATTAGAGTAATTCCCAAAGTATAACATGTACACTACTATATAACATAAAAGGACCCATTTATTTTTCTAAGTCCCACGCTCTGACCAGTTTTGGATCTGTTAAGTTTGCAACGCCTCTCTCCTCTTGCTTCCCCTTCGACAGGGGAAGTTTCGTTCGACCAATCGTAGGTCTATTTGAAACGGCGCCCATATTTGGAAGACTAATAGTACCGCTGGTAAATCGTAACGAGATAAAATGTTTCATTACACCGCTATTAAAGAAATATTTTGTATTTTTTATTATACACATTTTGGACTTCTATAACAAAAATATTCCGTATATTCTTGACTTCAATAAAATTTACCATTCTCTATATTTAAACATCTTGAGATTCGTTGTCTCGAGAGGTCTTCATAGACAATGTAGAAGATTAGACTTTCTATAAAAAACGTTTGCGTAATACTGTGATAAAATATAGTTTTTAACAGAATTTGAATATAATTGCAAGATATCGTATGGAATTGGTATAATTCGAATCACAAATTACTTATAAATATTCCTATAATTTCTTATATTTATACAGTGAAGTAAAGAAATCAAATCTCATTGCCTACAAGTGATGTGTATTGTCGAAAGTAATTTCACATAATTTGCGATTCTCTTAAGTTTTTCATGTATGTGAAAACGAATTAAAATTAAATATAGAAAAAGTTTGTCTCAAATATGAACTAATAACACAAAAGTTTAATTCTCGAGTTATAAATAATATAAAACTACTTAAGGAACAAATAAATTACATCTTCTAGTGACATATTTGTCCACGATATAACAATTTGGTAGTAATCGTGCAACCTAAAAAGATAATCGGAGATCAATAATATGAAAACCTCGTTGACGAATTTTTTTACAATTGAAATACTTTATATATTCTACATAATTAACTCACTCCTCATTTATAATGTTAGTATCGATATTCAGTATTATTTATTGATTTCCAGAGCAGGGAACGAACATAGTCAGACATTCAGTATAATATTTACAGTAAATTTAAATCGAGCGAGGCAGTTACCAAGGTCGTATTTAGTTTTATATGTTAAGTTATTGTAACTTGTCGTTCGCCGTATTCCTGATTGTGTCATATTCTAAGGACTTGTTATTTTAAATCTAGAAATTTTCTCCAATTAACGTAACATTTTGCCGTCAATTCAACAGATAATTTCATATTTTCAGAAAGTGTTCAGCAAATATGGGATATTATACGAAATATGTCTTTTCATTGTAATATTTATGTTATTTATGAATAATATTTTAATGGCGTTCTACTTTTTACTGGCTGTAAAATTAGAAATTTAGATCGCTGAAATTTTCCTCTCGGACA